>JAODUP010001560.1:0-42500 GCA_025642065.1 Paralvinella palmiformis
CAAAACCCGGGTTGCGGGGGGTTTTTGGGGCCAGAGTCCGTAACGGGGGCCCTGAATGAATGTTTTTATAAAGGATTCATTAATAGGAAGGATTAATCGATTCATGATATAACATGAAAAAGTAATAAGATTAAAACCCTTATTGTGCACAATATAGGCTAAGTGGGCCGAACGACCCCCAAAGGTAATGAGACGAAGTGAAAGATGAAAAACCCTTCATATATAGCCCGGCCAGGGTTTGAACTCAGGTGCTATATATCTGTGGCCAACCGCGGTACCAGTTAGGCCATGAAATCTATAAACTAAATTTATTGGGTATGTAATGAGATGATAATGTTATGTGTTATTTATCAATTACAACTAGCGTTATAATCGTGGTACATTCCGCTGAACAGGACACCGTAAAGCGTTACAATTAATTGAGCGATAATACAAGTTGGCGTGAGAGTTCTGCTGTCAAGATCTGGTATTCTCTAGGTGCCCGTATGTTTTATACTCTAACCGAAAATACAGGCCGTAGAAGGCTACGAACATGATGGTATTACCGTGTGATGTTACATCAGCATCGTCCTACAACAATAGCGTTCAATGTTTGATGTAGTCCGGTTTATTAGATAGCGTGTTTCTACGCGGCGGTATACCAATCCGTGGTGCGTAAGTTGGTCGACGGCTTTGACATTTGGCTTGAACCGGGTATTGTCGGCTTAAATTTGAACACTGATACCATATTGTATGATATTCGACACACTCCAAACAACAAGGAACCTAACACGAACCTCTGTGAAACTTTAGACAGAGAGCCCTTTGAACCGACACAGCTCGAGTTCTAGGTAACACCCCCCCCCCCGTCTCTCCCAGAAACTAGCACCGTAATATTTCCCTTAGTCTAAAGGTTGAATTCAGTCCGCTAAGTAGTCCACTGATCCACCTTATCGAGGAATATTATTATGATTGGTTCGAGTTATGATTGAAGAGACAGTGAATTGTTTGCGACATGCTAGCACGTTCTATGAGTTCGGAAGTGACACGTTTAGTTACGTGAAACACGGATAACGGTGTGAATTGGTTAAAAGATGACTGGCAAATCTGTTGGTCTGTGTCCATAGCAACAACGGCTTGACCAGATGACTCCAATTTTTTGTACAGATTGTTTGGATTAGTTGGCGGTTACTCGATTTGTTACTAGAAGCATGAAAGTGTCCCCAGTCACAATGTGAATACCCGTTATGTCATCAATATTTAATAAGCAGACCGACCATTTATTTCAAAGTGTTTATGGGAAAAGAAATATTGATGTTTAAAATATAACTTACCTCGCGTAAATCTACATCAGTTAGTCGAAAAGGCTGGCATTGAAAAATCGTCTAGCGTTTTCTTTATTGAACCTATCTGCAATTTGTTTGAAATCGATGTGTTTACTGTAATGTATTTTCATTAATATCTAGGCAGAAAACCTTGTGTCAGCCATCCGGCTTCTTAAATGGCTTTTGATTAGAAACTACGCTCTGCTTCAGCAGATGTGGCAAGCAGAGTACATCCCAAATACCAGTAAAATTCTAAGGTTCAGAAAGATATCTGGATCTGCAGATACTAAGGATTTCATCAAAGTGTAAGTATTGTCATAAAATGTAGTTGTCTTATTATTATGTAATTTAATTTTTCAGTGTGTGATTATGTCCCTCTTTTCACTTTGTGGGATTATGTCCTGTGGTATTTTGTACTGTGGGATTTTGTACTGTGGGATTATGTCCGGGTAGATTCTGTACTGTGGATTATGTCCTGTGGAATTTTGTCCCGGATTCAGATTGGCCCTACCAGACTACCTGGACCACATATTGAACCATCTGGATACCTCATTTTCTAATGACCTCGGAGTTGGCAGTTCGTTATGCCATCATTCAAATTGATCTGGTAGAGGCATCCCTAGTTTGACCATTAAAGATTGTATTAGACTCCGGAAATCACTCACTGGCCACCACTTGTCTGCAGAGAAACGGTTCTGCAACTGTTGCAGTAAGATATCAATAAAAGAAATGCCAATTGATAATAAAGAAGAGGTTTATCAGCAGGTACATTCGACCTATTACATTGAACCTTTGGAACCCTTGGCATTTCCTCTTCAGTACCTATATATGAAGTCAACTGCTTTATTTCGTCGTACCATCTCTTGGATTCTACACCAATGTCATCCCTCAAACATTGAATCTCTTATTTGATATTATAAATCATTGTGTATGCCTCAAAGATGTCAACATCCCTTCTTTGTAGTTTAGCTGACAAACCTTCAAATAATCCAAACTATTCTTCAATACTGCGAAACCAACAATAACCCCAAAACTTAGCAAACTACTTTTCATACCATGAGCCGTAGTCTTGATGTCACTATCTCAACTCCAACGACTTTCATTAACTTCTGGATAAAGATGTGGATTAACCAAAGCATCAAGGCAAGTGACCTCGTGTTCATAAAGCTCACCAAATGTTTTCAAACAAGAATGTCTTTCAACCTAGCATATCTTGCACAAACCTGTAAGTTTCTCATGGCCAGTATTAGGGCAGTATAAGTGCAAGCTCTAGGAATTGTTGTCTCTTGGGAGAATTGTCAAAATATTATACTTACTACGTACAGACCAATCATAATTATATTTCATTTTATACTAAATAACTTACTACAAAATGAAGTATAATTGTGATTTGTCTGTTAAATAATAATCCTATCAAACACAGATTACAAAATAGTCGATGTGTGGTTATTTAAGAATGACAAATTCCCAATATTACTAGTAGTTAGTATGTCGCCAAATGGTATATTGCATTTAAAGATGGAGGATCCCTACTAGATGTGGGGCTCCTGCCCCTGAACCCCCCCCCCCTCCCGTAGATCCGCCACTGTAGGTGGCCTTAGATTATGCGAATACATTGTGTAAATCCTAGCCAGCGGCAACTGAGGTAATTCAATATACAGCTAGACATGTATATTGAAATACCTCGGTACAATACATAGCCAGAGATGTTTTCATCCATACACGTTCACATTATGAGCGGTGTTTGTTTGGATATTAATAATAAAAATAATAATAAATCTTTATATCAGGGAATCTTAGAACTTTATATCGGCTGTTTTTATCAGTGAAGCATCGCTACTACTTATGAGTTATTACAAAGCAAAGCTCGACGTGGCCCTGAACTTGGTGTAAAGATTATGACTAATTATATCTTCTTGAAATAGGTGGACATATATGTGTCACGTCAATGTTCTTGAATACTTCACCTAATAATATAAAGAACTGGAATTCATTATACAACGCTATATTTAAAGATTTCCTTTTACCGCAAATTTACCTTCACGAAGTTCCCGAATCGTTATTTCAAAAAGTTAAAATGTTTATCAGCTATATTCGACATATAGCGCCGATCGATATAGACACACAAAAGTGCAAGGCTTGAACTGTTCAAACAGTCAATATGAGATTTTCTAGTTCCTTGGTGCTTTTTTAGACTGGATATCTCTTCTTGGTGACTCTGGTTAAATATTGGACTGCAAATCTCCCCTAGTGGTGAGTTCGAATCCAACTCACACCTGCGTTTGGTGGATGCTTTTATAAGGAGTCGCCACTTGGCCGTATATTTCAGGTGAACCCAGCGCCGAGGCAGATGAAACTACTCACTCACTGACTCACTACCACCCACTGACTGACTGACTGACTCATTTATCAAGTCACTAATTTTTATACAGGCTGTCGTGAACACCTGAAATAGCATACTTGTAAGAATTCTAATGTTGAAATGATTTAAATCCTTAACTATTCTTAATCCTGGTGTCGTATGCACGTTGATGAGAGTATTGCATAGGTGAGAGTATTATATTGTTGTGGCACCGGAAGTGGGGAATCCAATAATAGGATGCGACGTAGGATCTGACACAAGCGAAAAATACCTTACTAAAATGTAGCCTTCTTCTACTGCGTATATTTTCGGTCACAGTATAAAGTACACTGATAACAGGCGAATACCAGATCTTGACACTGGGACACACACACACACACTCTCTCTCTCTCTCTCTCTCTCTCTCTCGCCACCTTGTATTATCGCTCAGTTGCAATACTTACAGCTGAATATTTTACGATTATGACGATCGTTGTAATATATAAATAATTCCGAACAGTTGCAGTGAAAATATCAGACTTATTACGTACCAATAAATGTAATTCATTGCCGATCTCAATTTTATAACAAACAACATTGTCAGCGTTTATTCTGTTGTAGTTGCTTCTTGTTGTCAAAAGAATATAACATACTTTTGAAATCTTATCAAATTTTACAGCCGTGTGATAGTTCTTTCTTAGTGTTTGGTGCATACAGGTTTGTTTTCTAATTACGAAATTAATCAATTATCATCGATTCATGTTCATTATAATATGATATGTATCATTAAATGATTTTAAAATTGATCCTTTTACAGTTATGTATTGGATTATGTAATCGACTCAGTTCAATTTGTCCAAACGTGGTACATTTACTATTAATTTGACACAAAGTAATTTTATTAGTTTGGTGTTTGGACAATAAAAACTCACCAAATATCATTCTTTGGATAATTACACTTACTATAACGGTGTATTTAATCCGACATTGCTCACTTTTATTCGACGCGTAACTTCAATATAACCAGCTTAATAAATACGTGTCTGTATGACGGTCAGTTTAACATTAACATAATGATGCGGTATTTACTATAGGTGTTAATTACCTAAAACGGGATACCTACATGCCATTAGCATATAATACAAATAAAAGTAATAATAATAATAATAATAATAATAATAATAATAATGACCGAAATGGCAGTTATTTTACTCAAAAGAGGGAGACGCATGTGGCTGTATTATACTGCTTAACCACGGGGACTAATTCTAAATACATTTAAAATTTACAATATATGACATATTCGTCAGGCAAAACATGCCAGTTTTCTGGTTGGATGAAAAACTCGTCCTACTATAGTGCCACGACCGGGATTCGAACCTGGGACCTCCCGCCCAGCACGACCACGGGTAAGTTAGTCGCACGCTCTTACCCACTCGGCCATAGAGGTTATAAACATCAATTTGTCGATCTGTCAACATTATGAGTACGTCTTTCGTATTATTGTTATCATGTCTGTCGTATTTTGAGCTACAGTCATATTTACTTCGGTAGTTCACACTGATTTAATTTTTTATTATTTCTATAACTTTGTCTGTCTGTCTGTCTGTGTGTGAGCGATGTCGGATGTGATCCGGGGATCGTTCGCCCGGAACATATTTCCGAGTTGACTTCTCTGTCAGCGTATAACAGACGATTGATGAGATTCGGAATGAATGAGGAATCCTTGTTATGATCCACGAATAAAATAATGCCGATTACTCCGAGCACAATAACTCACCCTTTCAATTTAATAAATTATTCACTTTCTATTACCAACTTGTGGGTTTTCCATCGTGCATTCTCCTACAGGAATTAAAGTTTTAAATTAAATTATTTAATATATTCTGCCTCCAAATGGAGAGCGATTGATGATTGATGTTTTACGGTCACTTTTGTGCACATGGTAGGTTAAATGGGCCGAGCGACTTCCAAAGGTAATAAAGCGAAGTCAAAGATGAAATACCATTTAGACATGCCAACTCCGAGGTTCGAACTCAGGTGGTAGTGATATGTGATCCAACGCGCTACCAGTTAGACCACAGAGGTGCCCTCTACAAATGGAGAGATACAACCTGGATACACACATAGAATACACTATAAAATAGATTTCGACTATGTAAACATACATACTTAATAATAAAATTATGTAGTACTACATGTATGTCAATAAAAATACACAAATTTGACTAGAATGGCATAATCAACATATTTAAAACAATTCTATCATACGGGTCTCTGCTGAGTACAAATTCTCTCTTACCGTCACCTATACTATCATTGGTGGGAAAACTCTTCAGCCGTTTCAGATTCAATGTCGCATATTCGTCATCCATTAAATATTTAAGAAAATGAGATATCATATTTGTTATATGAAATCGTTTAATGAACTAATTTAGTATTGCAGCTTTACCACCTTCATCGTGATGTAGCAGACATCAGTGAAAGTTGTCAGTAAGAAAATGTCGAACGTCTTGGCCTAACTGGCTAACACAATATTATGTTACGATGTCAAGGGAATGGACCAATGGGTAAAGTAGGCGTTTAAAAATATTTATAGAGGAGCAATGACTATATAAACGTGGGCTAGGTTATTGGTAAATTTATAACCAGTATATTAGAATAAGTTGTTATCGAAATTACAAATACTCAGCCAGAAATATTATAATTAATAGACTTTATTTACAGATCGAATAGTGGACCACGTGCAAATCTTGGCCTGGGCGCCTCCGTGCTCTAAATGGTAGCGCGTTGGACCCACATATCACACCACCCGTGTTCGAATCTTGAGGTGGGCGTATCTGAAGGATGTTTCCTCTTTGACTTCGCTTCATTACCTTTGGAGGTCGCTCGGCCCATTTAGCCTACCATGTGCACAAAAGTGGCCGTAAAACATCAATCATCATTATCATCAAATCTTGACCTATATTCTTACACCATGCAAAATATTAAGGTCATAATACAACGCCAACATAAGCCACGGATAATTATTGGCCATTAAATCATACCAAAACTGTTGAATATCTAGATGATGTTATTCTATATAACCATTTACTAGTTACTACGAAGCTAACTAGAATACGTTCATCGTCATCAACTTTAATTTATTCACAATATATTTATACAGGATTACCGACGTGTTTGATATGTAAGGGTTTTCCTGTTTATTGAGTGGTTGTACATAAGCCTTCCTCCACCACTCACAGGGGAGTAGTACGGAAAGATGGAGCCGAAATATCCCGAGGGTGGTCACTACCAGACTGTATTACGTACTCAGAGGATCCTGAACGTCCCCCCTTTTTAATTAATTCAGTGGAGACGACAGCGCCATTTAACGTGGTCGGCCACCTTGATAGATCACCAACACAACATGTACATATCATCTACCCATTATATTAAAGTATCATTGTTTCTGAGGTCGGGGACGATCATTATCTCAGCAGGCAATGATGGAGTTGTATAAAGATAGCCTCGATAACACTAGAATTACACTTAATTAATCATTTAGATTTAGAATATCGAAATCTACTCTTCGTCAGTCAATACCTTAAATAAAACTCAGATTAACTCAGATTAGCTATTGGACAACTAACTTCGTCCTGAAAACGATCTAAATTATTTACTAAAAAAATAAACAAACCAACCAACGAAAGGGTAGAGAAATAGAAATACTTCATCAACCTATTTAATACGTTAAAATGAAATGCCGGTCAATATTAAAGCAAGCACTAGCCAAAATAAATGATAAAGCTTTCTTCACTAATGAATTTCACATAAACAATATTTCATTTTCAGGCAGAAAGGAAATAGCCGAAAGTTCAACTAAAATATCTTTCGCAGACAGAGACGACGTCAGCATAAATCATAACATTCCACCTTCAAAGAACCATTTCTCATCATTCTTATCTCTCGACTATGAATTAATACGACTTTTAATTTAACGAATTTTATCCAATGTCATAAATATGGTTATTAAATTTATATTTAAATCTAGTTCTGGACAGGTTGAAATAATCATACGACTTCTTCGGGTTAATTACTTCTGAAAAAAATTGAGACTAGCTGGCCTCTGTAATATGACATTCAAGGCTAACTTTAGTCTCCTTGTCATTAATAAAACCCTATTATATAATTATAGTTTGTATTATGGAATTCAAGATTAGCTCTAATCTGCTTGTCATAAATAACATTTAAGTTATTACTACAATAGTTAGAATAGCAGACAATAAGTCAGGTTTGAAAATGATAACGTAGTTTAAACAGTAGCGAAGCTATGACGCGCTATTACGGTCTGCTTCAGCGCAGATGTCAGTCTTTTAATAGCAATTAAGCTAAACAGTTTTAAAAGTAGTCGCTTCGTGACGCCTTCCTGTCGTAAAAACTAATCTTTGAAGACGGTAACAATTGGGTTATATAGTTTATATAGTATTGCTTTGAAGAAGGATACAGCAATTGAAAAATAGCTATAAATAGGGCTGCTTAGATCATTAAGTCTTTTTAAGTGAGCTCCGGTGGCCTAGCGGTTAAGCACCCGGCACTTGGTGCCAACGGTCGCAGGTTCGAACCCCACAAGAGGTCGAAACTTTTCCAGGGATTAATTTCTCGGCTCACTACATCGTGGGTGGCTGACCACGTTAAATGGCGCTGTCGTCTCCACTGAATTATTTCGAATAAAGGGGGACGTTAAAATCCCCCTGAGGACGTAAAACACTCTGGCAGTGACCACCCTCAGGGTATTTCGGCTCCATCTTTCCGTACTGCTCCCCTGTGAGTGGTGGGGGAGGAGGTTTCTCAACCACTCCAACATAGAGGCTGTGCTGATTAAGCGACAGCCTGGGGATTCTCCCCGAACAACAAAACCATTAATCTAAACATTCTCACTACTGCCGTGATCTGACTTGGGTGTTTTACACCCAAACTCCACGACTGTAGGCGATTCGCATTTTGATTTTGCTTGGCGGCTTAGGGACTGGTGAGACATTAAACATGTCTCAGCAAGAAATGTCGCAACTCTGGATTCAGTCCTCTGAAGAAACGTCCAGAGTTTGAATTCACGATTCGAGATTCTCTGTGCCTGTGTCTTATTATACATAGCTAACACACACACACACACACACACACACACACACACACACACACACACACACACACACACACACACACACACATACACACACACACACGAAAAGAGATGTACATGCAAGTGCCGAATAAATCGTACCAATTTCAGGTTTATTATATATATATATATATATATATATATATATATATATAACTAAAATGTCCATAAATATTTCAAAAGTAAACCTAGATAGGTTAAGATATCTCTTATAGAAATGTTTAAAAAGTAGTGAAAACTGAAACATTCTTCAGAGAGACTATTATTGGATATTTGAACCCTGTATTAGAGATCTATGGCTAATTGAGCCATTAATTTAATACAACACGTGATTTGTTGATTTTGTTGGCAATTTTTTATTGCATATGATATTCTGCACCAATTTAAAACAACTACCGGTACAGATCGAGATACCAAGAAGTATCCACAATCTGTGATCCAGAATACTCCCAGAAAAATTAGTGCTTAAGCTCTTTCTATTTATTGATGATTTCATTATGTGTTCATGTTCAACCATCATCACTTTTGTTAATAATAAACCGTTCGTGCAACCGTTCGTTAATTCCTTAATCTGTTATTTCTTTAGTGTACGTTTGGTCAGAGCGCCTTGTACGACTTGTACCACTTGTACCACTTGTACGTCAGCGAAGTGGAGCAATTCTCCTGGTACTCAGCACATATTAGGTTCTTACAGAGTTGCAGCCACCGCTAGAGTGGCGCAGCGTAGTGAATGAACTAGAAACTAGTGAATGTATTAATATTAATCTCCAGGTGGCGACACTTTTGATTGAGTAAGTCATTTGACCCCGATTTCCTTTGTCACTGTTTGTGTCGTTGTTGATGAGTCGCGAGTAGTTGGTCGTTTGATTTCTGCACACTGCATGGTTCGCTGCTTCATCATGGCGCTAATCGTATTATTCTTCCTAATCCACCTTTCATCGGCTGAACCACTTCTGTACGACGAGGTTCTGACGCGTCCGGAACAAATACATCTGTCGCTAACAGGTAGACCTACATACATACATAACATAGTATGATAGTATGATAGTACATCTTATCTTATGTCTTATTTATTCATTATAATTAATAATTATTGACACATGACATCGAATTATTGGATTCTTGATACAGTAATAATATTAAGAAACCTTTGAGACCTTGTTCTATTAATTAGCCATAATCTAATTTTTCAGTATTGAGGTTTGCCTAACTCAATTTCACCCCTGCATCTAGCTCTAGTCTAGACTAGATGTTTTCTCTAGTCTAAGCCTAACTCTGATTTACTTAGCTTGGTTGTGGGTTTCTTTCATTTTTGACAAATTTAGACTCTTGTGTGGAACCTGTCGGTTTGTGATAAAATATCTTTCTCTAAGTTGTTCACTCAGCGGTTGGCTTACTCATTCAGTAAGTTTGTTACATAATTTTTTTATGATAGATCATGTCACATAAACACCACACACTAACATATTACATACCACATAGCCATAGAATGATAGATTGCCTATTTAATATTATCATTATATCTATTTATTAATAAATTATAAGATATAAAAAATACTCCACCCCATTTATATATCAGAACGGTCCATCGTACATGTATGATGTGCCTGGGTATGACATACAGTGATACTGTGTAGTCCTATGTATCAGGTTATCATCTGTATTTTTTATTCATATGATAGTTTATAAAATAGATGCATAATGACAGACTTATTCCGCTGCGACATCAAGCGGAAAATGACTGAAGCTCGATATTAGGTTAAAAAGCTGTGGCTGCTCATGCAGAATCTTGGATTACAAGGCAAATGACCATCTTATGTTTTTTCAACAACAAAAGCAAATGGACATTTTATTCCGTTCAATCTTGAATATTTCCTAGATCTAACTTTGTTTAATTTGTTGTCTCACAAAGGTAAGAAAGTGTTATATTTTTCCCATGTTTGCATTCAATATTAAACACGTGTAACATTACTGGCAACAGTGTTTTCTCTGCATGTAAACATTTACATAAATGTGTGAAATACAGTCATAATCCATGGGTGGATACAAGAAACAAAATATAAAGAAAGATCTGTGTAGATGCAAAATGATTTGCTAAAAGCAGGCCTATATTGTGCAAAATTTGTCTGTTGTCAGAAGTCTGTGTGTAGAAATTATACTGACAGTCCTCTGTAGATGACATCAAATAATTTGGGGTTAGTCAGTGAAAATCCAAGGTATGCAATAAATCTAACTCTCTTACAGGGCCAGAAAAATATTTCTATATCTCACTAGACCCTGGGCTCATAAAATTTAAATCTACTAGCCCAACAAAAGTCAGCACAAAACTGTGCTGGAATCGACGGAGAACACTAGATTGTAAATTTGTGTATGATTGATGTTTTACGGCCACTTTTGTGCACATGGTAGGTTAAATGGAGCGAGTGACCCTCAAAGGTAGTGAAGCAAAGTCAAAAATGAAAATCAACTATGCCCACACTGAGATTCGAACTCAGGTGGTAGTGATCTGTGGTCAAATGCCTTACCAATTAGACCTCGGAGGCAATAAAGACAGCAATTATGTGTTTGTGGTTTTATTGATCCACACTTTAACACAATAGAAGTATATAATAATCAACAGTTCATAGTTCATCCAGTAATAAATTAATATTAGTCATGTCCATAATCTGACCAGGATTTTTCTTCTTGTGGCCGTTGAGGTGATAAGGGAAGCCCATTGTTGTTTAAATACAAAATTAAGCACAAAATAGCAAGCAAAGATAGTAATAATTCATACACAGAGGATCAAGGAAGAAATTAAGTTACCAAAAACTGGATATTATGAAAACAGTTAATATGATATATGGAATCCATATTTATGTCATAATAATTAATATTAACATAAAATGGAGGGAAAACCCAAGTGATTAAACAAATAAACAGGAAAGGGACAGAAATCCACCATATAAACAAGACCATGTGCTTTTATTTACTTTAAACAAAGACAACTGGCCAATGGAAGAGATTATTTGAGTCCTGTGACTGTCATAATGCTAATAGATGTTTACCAGTCAAGATCACCAGCTGGGCTAGTGTTTTCGACTACTCACTAAGCCCAAAGACAAAATCTACATGTCCCGGGCATCTGCTATTAGTTGATAGGATTATATAACATAGAATATGTGTATAAATTAATGTTTATACACATCCATTAGAGATAGAGCTTTATCTACCATTGAGTTGCTACTAATTTTTAATACTTTTTTATATGGAAGTCAAACTTTGTAATTTTTATCTCCATGTGCAGATTATAGTGGAATAATTACGAATGCCTCTATGGCAAAGAATTACGGCAAAAAAAGTAAAGCAACTTCATCTTTATTTGACTTAGCCAAGTCAGTGGTGATTGGACCAGGTAACCATGTGGGTCTAATGGACAACAACACTGATGGTGCTGAGGGGACAATTCCCATATATATATATATATATATGCCTAGATTTTAAAGGAAAAAAGTAGATTTTTCTTGACTACTTGAGTTCAGAGTTTGTATGTTGAATGAGACTGATTAGTTTGGGCTGTGGCGAGTCCCAGACTTCTGTACTTAAATTTTAGCAAGCAAGACATATCGTTCAAACAAACACATATTAAAATGAATTTCAGCCAAACTAATTGTTTAAATCTACAACCATATCAATTTTCCAAATAATCTATCATCCGTACCATGCAGTGCAAGAACACTGCCAACGACCTGCTTATTATAAAAAAATTAACACAGAGCACTGTCACAGTTGAATTTATTCCAAAAGCACCTCTGACCTAAATACAAGGCCAGATATTGATTTGGCATTTTACACGATAGGTTTTAGGATTGCATGGCGATTTGTGTAACTTGTATAGCAATTTGCAACACAATGCTAAACAAAATGTTCATATATATATATATATATATATATATATATATTGATTATTTTTTAATCCTTATGTTCAGTGGCCTAGATAGTGCAGATAAAGGTATTTCCGCTCTAGGTGAAAATTTTGTATCCACATTAAATGTTGTAAAGCTGCTGGCTAGAATATTTATGATGCTGTACAGATTGTTTCTCATGCTTGACATTCTCTAGTTGACATTAAATTATCCTGAAAGATGAAATCCCAAATTATCAATCTCCTCAGATGGTGGTTTGTTTAGTTTCAGTGTGTTATATAGAACTTTGAATTATAAATACCAGTATCACATACCGTAATCAGTTTCCATGATTGTATTCAGGTACCTCAATGGTTACGTTGTCCAGATGACATGATTGACATGTTTAATATTAAAATACTATGCATGTATCTGTGGAAAAAGCATGATACTGCCTTTCGTATTACCACTTGTGGAGATGATGTTGCAATAAATACCAAAGACTATGGACTGTATGAGAAAAAGAAAAATGCTCTGACCATATTTAAGTAACAAATAGTCTTCCTGTTTAAAATATGCAGTAGTACTTGATCATATTCTATATTTATTGTTCGTAGTTAGCCACAACGTTTACTATTCTATCAGTTCATTTTTGCCGTTTTATATCGAACAGAATTTTATTTGATTGATTTTGCAGACAGGAGTTGATAATCGGGAGTGTTCCAGAAAACTGTCAAATGATTTTATAGTGACTTTAATTTCCAGGGAGTAACAGCGAAATGATGGTGACGTGGGTCACCCGGAATTCAACTGGCATGCCCATGGTTGAATATGGGTTGGCTGGTGGTATCAAGAGGTCTGGACAGCAAATGCAGAATGAACTTGGCTGGCCAAAGTTTGATCAGGTGGCTGTGGGAGAGACTGATACGTTTATAGATGGTGGAAGTCTGCATAGAAGGCTTTACATCCACAGAGTGAAAATGACTGGCTTGAAACCTAAGCAAGAATATGGTATGTGTATGTTTTTTTTTTTAATTTACAAATATTTTTGTCACGTTCAATACCATATAAATTATTCTCCTGTTAATACTATATTATTATGTTAATACTATATTATTCTGTTAACAATATTTAAATATGATTGATTTTCCATGTCTTTTACATGCTGTATATATATATATATATATATATATATATATATATACACACACACACACACTCATCATGCTGTTGTATATAAATGTGGTTTCATTTTAGTTAATACTAATTTATTACATGTTATTTGTACACTGCCTTTGAATGGCTCCTGCTAGTCAAGGGCGCTTGATTAAATATACATTATTATTATTATAACAGTGCATCTTGTTTAAAACTTATAATTTAGACATTAAATATGGTGTCACTTTCTCTTCCATGTTCACACAGTGCAGTGTTTTCAGATTAAATCCCATAACTGTCATTTCAATCACAGTGTATCATGTTGGCGGTGCCCTGGGTTGGAGTGATGTGTACTTCTTTATGACATACCCTGATGGTACGACATGGAGTCCTCGCATTGTTCTCTTTGGTGATATGGGCAATGAGAATGCCCAGTCGTTGTCACGCTTGCAGGAGGAGACCCAACGTGGCTTTTACGATGCCATATTTCATGTTGGTGAGTCAAAGTAATGCATTGAATTCACATTTCCAAATTCAGGGAAATATTCACAACTATATCATGTTCTTCCTGTTCAGAAATGACTAATACATTTTTACATTAATACTGTTTATTATCACATCTTTGTATAATTAAATGTTTATGTGCTCCAATGTATTTGTGATTAAGGTAATGCACACTTTTTCAGGTGATTTTGCATATGACATGAATACAGTTAAGTATATATTGCTATGTGAGGAACAATTACACATAAAGATATATATTCTGCTGTTGGTGAAGAACGCATTACACACAATTGTTTGCTTAACCTGACATTTAGAAGATTGTGTACTCTACATTGCATTTACTTGATTTAGTCACAGAGTAACACCATTAAATTGATATTAACTAAAATTGATTAATGGTGGTTTATTATCATTATTATTAGACTAAACATCAGCAGGATTATTTCTTTTAGGATAATGCACATGTGGGAGATGAATTCATGAATCAGATTCAATCAATTGCTGCCTATGTTCCTTATATGACGTGTGTTGGAAACCATGAAGGTGCTTAGTGAGTAGTGAATATCACTTGTCTCATATATGGCTTCTACCTAGTCTGCTATTTTGTCTGGATTTCAAACAATAGCTCCCCTGCCAGATCGAGTGTTTCACCACTTGGCAGCACCGTTTTTGCAATTTCCGGGGTGTATAAACAAGCAGCCGCCGATGATCACCCATAAAATGGCACTGTGGGGGGAATCAGAGCTCAACAAAACTTTCTTCTTTCTCATATAAATCAATTCGACACCATTCATGTAAGTACACACGTTAATCAATAGAATGTGCTGAACAAATTAATTGTCTAGTATGTCCTTACACTGAGAAAAATTTATTTTATATGCCAAGGAACACGATATGACAGCGAAGGCCATGTCTGACTTTGCCTTTTTCTAGTTTTGTTTACATTTTTGGATAATGAAATACACATTTTCTGAATAAATCAGGTCAGCCATTGCCATTCCAGACATAGATAAAATTCCTTGCTGTTTATTTAATCATAATTCTTGTTTGAAGGCTGGCCGCTTGAACACGTGGGATTAGGTCACGTAGCTCAGAGCACATATTTCACCCAGGAGCATCTTGTCATTAGAATGTTAAATCTACCAAGTGATATCTTGCATAGCACGGTTTTTGGATCATAAGAAATATACAATTAAAATTTAAATAACTTGTCATTTGAACACATTGTGGAATGCATAGTTTGCGACGATAGCTATGTCGTCATGACGACGAAGCCAATCACTCACTCGGCCTGCATGAGGAATGACAGTAAATGTCAACTTTTCAGACTACTTTTTCTCCCGTTATTCAAACAAAGACGAACAAATAAATGACACTACATATTTCTACAAGATTTGGTGTTACAAACAACACAAATTATTACACTTGTCAATGTATATTTGGCAGGGTTCAGGAGATTAAACTCGGTTCATGGGTGGGTGCCACGCTCTGGCTAGAGCTGGGGAATCATGAAAAGCAGATGCCGATACATCAATTTGTTATGCTTCTTATCCATTCAAAATCACGAAATATAATTTAAACTTAAGCTGTAAATTTAAACTTAAGCAAACTTAAGCTGTACAAGTCACTTGTTTAGTTGGAACTCTGCAATTGATTTGGCTGTAATTTGTGATTCTAATAGCACTGTGAGATAGTGTACACCCTGGAAATCGGATCAGCGCTACCTGGCGAGTTAAATGGCAAGAGAGCTATTGTATTCGTTGTAAATGCTGAATGTTAATTATGTTCGTATGTGATATTAACATGTATACTTATTTACAGTAACTTCTCCAACTACAAAAATCGTTTCACAATGCCAGGTGGAGATGGAGAAGGGATGTATTTCAGGTAATTCTATCTCATGCATGAATAGAATAGGGATGCTGTATCTATGTCCATTCATCGGTTGACATTTGTAAATGGAGATGATTCTCTAAATACTGGTAATGAGTGCTGATATGTTAGCTTAAGGTTCAAACATGATATAATTTTGGCCTAAGCATTTATTTAAACCTATTGCTTGGAAACTGTTATGTCTATTATAATAATCAGGACAATCGAAATACATTAAAATATTCTCAACCTTAATTGATAGAATTTTTAATCTGTCAAATGTAAGCTGTCGAAAGAAAGGTTTAAAAGAAAAAATATTCTATTTAGTGGATAGCATTCTATTGTTGTCAGGGGCACCTCCGTGGTCTAATTAGTAGTGCGTTGGACCACAGATCACTACCACCTGAGGTATATCTTAAGGTTGTTTCATCTTCGACGTCACTTCATTACCTTGGAGGTCGTATGCCCATTTAGCCTGCTATGTGCACGAAAGTGGCCTTAAAACATCAATCATCATCTGTTGTGTTGTTGTGGGACCATATTCACTGAATTTTTTAGATCCTAATAATTTTGGTTTAATGATATAGCTGCATTATTTGAATCAGGTTATGGCAAAAGCAGTTCTTTGTTTGAAACTTGGTGTAAACACTTTACTGCTTGCTTTTACCTCATTGTATTAGATAAGTTTACAGCCTTTACCAGCCAGCAGGGCTGGTGTATTTTTAATCTGACCAGATTAACGATTAACAGGGAACTCGTGTAGTGCAGTTCTTAGTGAACTGTCCTACAAATGACAGGGATCAGAGTTGAAATCTCAGTTTTGTCTGTGTCCTTGGGTTGTTTCACCTTACCATTTCAGTTCTCCTATCAGTGGTCCTTCTGCCTTCCTGTATGGGAACATTGCCGAGTTTAAATAAAGCAATCAATCGTATACTCCTCATAATGAAAGCTTTCATCCTTAACATCAATAGGACCTTCTGAGGGACCCAACAGATGGTCTTACAGTGTCTACCTTAATATTCAATATGTGAATGGCTCTTGTGGTCATACCTTAATTTTTAGTGCCATCAATTTTACATTTCATTGTTTATAAACGCAACCTCATAAAGTTTGGATAAGACGTCAAAACATAACCCATATGGGGTTAAAATATCAATAATAAACTATATGTTTATTGGTCTAAATTGTTACAAATTGTCAGGAATAAATAACTACGTTATCACATCCACTCTTCCATTTTCCAGCTTTAACATTGGACCAGCTCATGTGATGTCATTTTCCTCTGAATTTTACTACTTTGTGAAATATGGATTCACTCAAATCATCAATCAGTATAGATGGATGGAAAAAGATCTACAGGTAATGGCATGGGCAGGGTGAGGCTTTTTACTCATTCAATTGTAAAAAAAAAACCTGTTAGTAACCATAAAATACTGTAGATTACTGTAAAATTTAAAAAAAAACATAATTCATTAAAAGCTGATTGAACTAGTCTTGGTGTATGTCATTAAAAACATTTATGCGACAGTATCTTTTCAAACACATTTCACTTGCATTAATTTTTATTAACGCACTACTCAATATATGACATATATTTGTACATGAATACTGGAATATAGTAAAATAATGTCATTTATCATTCTTATGCACACAAAGTGAATGTTGTTTATTCAAACAGTTAATAGTTTAATTAAACGCTATCTCTGAGAGTCTTATAGCAGAAAAAAGCTTAAAGGTGATGGGAAAAGGAATTTCACTTTTCGAAGTAAAAATAATATGCACTGCCACACTCGAAACAATTCTAATCACCAGCTTTCATATTTCCATTAAAATTATCCTAAAATCCTTAATTTCCTAACTTTCACAAGCCATTTCTAGTGTGTACTACACTGGCTAGGAGTTATTGTGTGACGTCATCTTTGCCAAACATCACATAGTGCCATGTGCAGCTTGTTTACAAGTGTTCTGACCAGTTAACAAACAAAATGTCAGATTCCGATGAAAGTTTTGACATTCTCAGGGATATCAAGCCCTACAGGTTTGAACCACTAGTGAAAAAGGTCACAGAAACTGGCAGTATTAATTGTGGGCAATTAGCTGCAGCAAGTGCATATGTGGACCCAGAGCAGTCACATGTGCCGCCAACTCCCGGTCCAGTACAAGAGTTGGATTGGTGTGTATTTATTTGTGTTAGTATAAGTTTAATTGATAAGTCAACACACTGAGCCAGAAGAAGAGTATTTCCCTCTTCCTATCACATAATATCATTTAAATAAAGTGATATTTGTCTGTACGCGGGAGTCCGGTGGCTCTTTCCATGTGTGGTCTATGCTAGTCTATACAGGGATGTGGCGCACTCAGTGTGTCTTTTTAGAAAAATTTTTTGTAATTTTTGGGGGTTGTTAATTCGGGCCGGGTTTTGATGGCACTTGCATGTCGGATATAATCATTGGTATTTATGTATGTTAATTTGCACAATTGTATGCAACAGAATACACCATTTATATGTTTATTAAAGACAATATGGAATACATAACACAGGTTAAACAAGGCCACAATCCAGTGTTTGGGGTCTTTGTTTGGTAAAGATCACGTCGTTTTCTGAAGATTCTCGATTAAAGTTTCGGCCATGTGAGATGCTAGCAAAGCAAGTTTTAAAATCACTGTAACTTTATTTCTAGGGGAAAAATATATATATTTCCTGTGACTTTTAAATGGATGTGGCATTGTTTCTTGTATGAGACGCATTTATTTTGGCAATTGCTGCTCCTTCCCTGGCTTTCAAACCTAGATGTGCATGGGAGATAAATCTTTTTTTAAACACTGCCATACGGATGTTGACTGACATCGATCTTAAACACTATTCTCACTGTAATGTACAGATGTTCATGGTTTAACCTGAAAATTGCAGGAAGCCAGTTTGCCTGAGAACAGAGCTAAAAGGCCATGGATTATCACGATGTGTCACCGTCCAATGTACTGCTCAAACAGCAATGATCCTGAACACTGCACCAACATGCAAAACATTGTACGTTATTAAACTAATATTAACCAGAAGCTATTATAATAAAATTGCAAAATTTAATATACACACCATTGGTATTTTAAATTATTCGGTGTTTTAGATACGTACTGGAGTGAATCTCGAGCACAGCTTCAGTGCAGAGCAGTTACTGTACAAGTACGGAGTTGATCTTCATATTCAGGCTCACGAACACTCTTATGAAAGAATGTGGCCTGTGTATAACCTGACAGTAAGTATATTTCTAGTGCATTATCTAGCTCCACAGGATAGAAAACACTATTGGTGTGATAAAGATCATGTGATATTTATGAATAATGACGTTTTTAAAACTGCTTGAAATTTTACTGAAAATTGAAATTGTTAGCACATCTGATCTTATGCAGATGTGTAGTAGCTAGGTACAAAGGATCTTTGAGAAAAAACTAAAATAATAGTATGCGAAATTTGTTATATTTCTGAGCTATTTTTGGTTAGTAGGTGTACATTTAGGAAGTATCATTTGTCACTAATGGGGTGCCTCCATGGCCTAACTGATAACGCAGTTGGCCACAGATCTATAGCACCTGGGTTCAAACCTCTACCAGGCTATATCAGAAGGGTGTTTTGATCTTTGACTTCACTTCATTACCTCTGGAGGTTGCTCACCTCATTTAGCAACATCTACATTTAAACATGTATCACTAATGTTTCCCCCAATCTGTTTTATGTACAGGTCTGTAATGGTAGCAAATCGGAGCCATATCGCAATCCCAGAGCACCTGTTCATATTGTGACAGGATCAGCCGTGAGTTATGCATTAAAAACAAACACGCTATAATGCCTTCTGGTGATCTTGTTATTTGTTTACATCTTATTTAATCTAATACAGGTGATGTTTGTTTATCAGTTTTGCGAGTTTCTTCATTACAAGATGTATAATATTTTCATGAATATTATTCGCTCTTTAGGGATGCAAGGAAAAGCTGGATCCCTTCTTCCGGTTTCATACGGAATGGAGCGCCTTCCACAGGGATGACTATGGATATACACGAATCAATATCATAAATGGCACTCACCTTTATTTGGAGCAGGTCTCTGATGACGAGGTTTGTTTGTAGTAATTTTACAATTTACAATAAAAGCAATAATGTACACATTTTGTGTAGCACCCTTTATATAATCTATAAAATGAATTTTGTAAAAATAATAATATTAATAGCAATATAGTTTTAGTAAATTACAATATTCGAGGGCACTACATTAGAATTGAGCTATTAAGAATACAACAAAAGATATAATAATGCATAGAAATTTGGCAAACTAATAAAATTGTATAATAATTAAATAAAGATTGAGCTAAAATTAATAAAAATGTGCTGCAATGTCCAATACTGGAACCTTACTACCACATTTTATATCTGAGTAATATCATGTTTACTAAATAAATGTTCACGAAAAACATCCATTCACGATTTGATTTAGTACAGACTGTTCATATTTGTGACAGTGGTGAAGAGAACTTCGATTAAAAGTTATTGACATGCATCTGTTGTTGTTTCAGAAAGGTGCTGTGATTGACAAGATGACTCTCATTAAAGAGCACCATGGAAGCTACGACTGTCACCTTGGGAAAAAATGAACATTGTCAGTTTAAAAACAACCGTAGCATTTCATATTTTATTGTGGCAGATGCTTTGCCACTTGCTGGTAAATTCATGATCATGTTAATGATAGTGTAAGATATGCTGATATCAGCCAATTCTGGAATTGATGGGCAGTTCCAGTTTTGGAATTGCTTATTTAAAAACAAACAAATGGAATTGATAAATTTGATGTGGAATTGACCAAGTGGAATTGATATCAGCTAGATTAGTTGATTTGAATAATTTTAGCTCTTAAAAGATGCTTTGTTATATGTTGTTTAATAGTGTGTGTCTGGTCAATAACAAACGATCCGAGCAAGGATAGCTGATTTATTCAGTTTTAACCAGACAAATGTTTCATTGTGCCCGTTGGTTTAATTAATGTTGCACCTATTCGTGATATTAGCAAGTGAATTCAGCTATATTAGTTGATATATATCCTAGCAAGCATAACTATATCTCTGGATGATGAAACTGAAACATAGCCCTTCACATGTTTTACTCTTGCAGCTTACAAACTGGACTTGCATTTATCACGCTTCTAACAGTAAAGGTTTAAACCCGTTTGGGTCAAACTTTTACAATGATGTTAGTGACTTTTTATGTTCTCGCAATTCAGTTGTTATGTATTAGTTTATCTTCTTAAATTATTATACATGGATGCTATTTTTCCAATTTTTAAGAGAAGATTTCGCTTACTCGTTACATCACCAATTTGTTGCCGTTGTTGTGTCATGAGAGTTAATTAATTTTTGTCGTTTTAAGCAATGACAGCGAGTGCTGATCGAATGACATTGATCGCAATCAGTGTGTCATGTTATAACTTAATACGCTCTTAGAATTGGTTGTAGGGATTAGCTACTTTGTATGAAAATCCAAGTTTAACAGTGTACGGTAAGAAAATCATGTGTGTTAGTGACAATATCAGCCATGTACCATAGATAAACGTAATTATTTGATGATGATGTATTATTATACAGTTTGTACCGAGAACATTTTGTTAATTTGTTTCACATAACCAGTTTCTAGCTTTAGAATCTAGAGATATAGGAGTATTTACTAATCATAAGCCTATTCTAATTACCATATATATTTATGTATCAAACAAAGTTTTAATCCTTGAATCTCCACCACTAGTTCTTGATAATTTCAACATGCCAGCTCAAAAGGAAAATGCCATTTTTCTGAATATAACACGTTTTAAATTCTGCCGTGTCTTAGGCAGTTTCCCGCAATGTTTACCCTGTGTTATATACTAGATAGACTTATACACAAGTATATATGGCAGTGAAATACTGATTCATGATGTAGTTATGATTACTATGTAATCATAATCAGCTATATTTACATTTGCATATTTAATTCATACATAAGCTTGATATTATGAATTAAATTTAGTCTTAATAATTTATATTTGTCCTGTATTCATCCTTTTATGAAATGCAGAGATGTGTATGAGATTTGATTGCACACACACACATGCACTACTTCTCTCGTATCTGTATATTATAGAACACATCCATAAAATAGGTTGCTTACATCATACAATTGGTAAATCATGGCACTCCATACTCCAGGAAGTGGGATCAGTTCGCAGAATTTCAACTCATTTCTCCAATGACTAACCCTTTTGCCATATGCTCAGTCACAAGACGAGTAATTGCACCATATCTTACACTAAATTTACATTAATTTGATATGGGTATTTCGTTGTGGTAGATCATACAGGGTATCATAATAATAACAATAATGGCAGTTTTTTACATGGCTGGGTACCTCAAACGAGGGAGAGGCATATGGTCTATAATTTACTGCCTTATCACGGGGACTGATTCTAAACAAATATAAAATTTACTGTAGATGGCATATTCAGCAGAGGAAACCTTGCCAGTTGCCTGGTTGGATGAGTAAGAAAGTCTCATGCTCTAGCCCATGAGGCCAAAGAGGCAGTCGTGGTTAATATTGCCTTTGTTTAGCAGAGACATTATAGACCAAGTGCACGACCCCAGCGTGCTGACCTACATGACTGCACCCAAGCGATCCAGAAATCTGACTGTGTTCAGTGCTACCACCATTTCGTTTTCTACAACATCGGATGCAATTGTTTTCTGAACTGTATCAGTGCTATTTACTTGTAAAATGGATCAAAACTGATAATTGGAAGTTGTCAGAACTAAATGACTACTTGAAGAAACGTTGTGTCACATATTCAGGCTATCTAAAGGCAGATTTAAGAAGAGTTGTATGAGCCTGTATGCCAGTATCGTGATCAGTTTACCACTAGATCTAGACGGCCCATTTAGCCAACCTTGTGCACAAAAGTGGCCGTAAAACATCAATCATCATCATCATCACCACTAGATCCCAACTTTTTCAATGTGGATATTGATGATTACCGGTTGTTTTGAAAGTTTTAGTGTAGAAAGGCTGGAGTACTACGAAAATAATAAATGAGGAGCTGGGCAGAAGAATGGTACATGGTCCCTCAAGAGCACTCATCCATATTATTATCAGGTACAGATGCAGCTAGGCATAATGGGGCTGTCTCATTATGACTATATTGGCCACACCAAACAGTAATCATATCATTGAGGTGCCATATGATAAAGTTCCAGGAAATTGTATTGAATCTGGACTCTTTTGCTAAATACCAATTATTTCCATCTTGTTCTAATACATCTTGGTGTTGTATTACAATAAAGGCTGTAAGAGTATTTGAGGTTTTCTTGTATATTTATTATCTTAATACAAGAATTACTTAACAAGATAATTATTGACATTAAACAAACACACACACACACAGGATGTTATTCACAATCTTTTAGTTTCAAAGGTATTACACCAGACAGAATTTTAAAACAGTCTTTGTTGCTCCTTTTGATGCCAAACGCCCCTTAGACGTGAATGGTGGAATGATCAAAGTGGCCAACTTCGGGGCTAGAGCAAATCTACTGCAGCACCCACGATCAGCCATGATATTATGAAATAGCTCATTCGTGTCAAGAAAACCACAGTTCATTGTGATCTTTCTGTCTGACACATTTCCTGTACAGAGATCTGAAGAAAGGAAATGTATCCATGTGGTGTACATCCTAAAAGAGCCTCGAAAGTGTTGCATTGCATGTAGGAGCTCCAGGTCTTACCGCTTCTTCAGTGCTGTGTGCTCGCTGTTAGCTTGGGTGCAGCTGAGCATTGCCAAGGGTCAAGAAAACTAGGTCAGATCGTTGTGCAAATCCGTTATTGGCCTGTGTTCCAATATTTTTCAAGCATATTTCGTGGCATACCATCTGATATGAACATTATGAATTTCATAATAATAGCCCTTAATAATAATTGCCTAATATTAGTCCTTTATTAAAAGAAATTAAATTTAGGCCCCCACATGGCCTACGGATTAGTTACTTAGTATGAAAACAACTGATTATATGAAGGTACCCACTACCACAACATCGGAGAGCGACCATGCAGTGATCCACACACAGTTTCACATACCACCATACATGCTGGCGTCAGGTGCGAACCAGTAAAGCATGTTCATAAATATGACATGCCTGCGGAGTCTGTGATATGATAACAAAGTATGGACACTTCCAATGAGTGGTTTCCAAGCTTCGAAACGTTGACACTAACAATATATTCCACATCTACAACTAGACGTTCTTGTCTAAATGCGCGCCTAATTTTAATAGTGCTATCATTAGGTATTATCTATAAAGGTATATATATATATATATATATATATATATATATGAGGAACACTAATATAGTTACACTTTTCAATTAATTACCACTATTAAGTTGATAACATCTTGTAATTACGTATTTGTCAGTATATTGTAATTGATGATGACCAGATATGGGGTCTATTCAATTCCAGAATTGATCATTTAAAAAAAAAATGGAAATGGAATTGATAAATTTGGAGTTTCCTACAAAAAAATTAAATCCCCAAATTAATTTACCATTTAATTTTTTAATTCAGAAATATTCCTTCCATGACAATCCTACTTGAAATATAAACTACTTGGACTAGGTATTTCAAGTAGGTACTGGAGTACCTACTCATGGTAAAAAAAAGAGTATGTAAAAAAAATGGAATTGATAAATTTGATGTGGAATTGACCTCATATCTGTCTGCTACTCTGATGCCATTAATCCATCTTATAGCTTTCATATTAAATAATAGTTACATACGATTAGTTTCATGAGAAAACAGTCAAGATTGTATTTTGTCACAGGATCCTCCAATGACTTTGTAATTTGGATTAATGATGATTGACGGATCAAATGGACTGACGTGTGAGAGTCTGTTATGGTTACTGAATAAAATATACCTCCAAATTATTTCTGAATTGGAAAAAATATGAGAGACCAACATAAAATATTATTTTACATTCTTGTTTGTAATATATAAATATACTAATTGTGATATAATGGTAATCCACAACTAGTTCTAACCAAAATAGATCAAAACTGAAAGTTAAAAAAAAAGGTTTACAACAGTTTATGATGGTACATGATGTCATAGAGGTATTTAGGATGGGTTTACAGTTTATGACTGTCCTAAACCCAACCCTGATACATGACGTTGCTGGCTATGTGTTACTTCACTTTGCCAGCCCTCAATAGTTTGTGATTGGTTGACTGTAAGTTCATACGGACTGCAGTCTGTATGACCTGTCAACCAGTCACAAACTCCATGGAGATGATAGATTTCTTTGTATGGTTTTGATCAGATTTATTCTGTATGGCAAGATAGTCAGGTGTGTGAACTTTAGCTGTGGTTGTTGAATCATTATCCATGATGAAACAGGATTCCTGGAGAGACAGTATCGGCTTTGCACGTGTTAATAATTCAAGTGTTCTGAATACTCATAAACAATGAACATTCCAGGGAAGATTTTTCTGAGGTACTGATTTCCACAAATTACTATGGTGTGAAACTGTGAATAGTGCCAAAATATATATTATTTAAAAAAAAAATTTAAATCCTGCATGATCAATAAACAAAGTTGCTGTATCTGATCCAAAATGAGCCCATGGCAGTTATCATGAATTTTCAGCAAATTCCTTCCCAACTATCCCATCACTTATACCAAACCCTGTGCCAGGTTTCAAATGAATCCATCAACATCTGCAGCATGTAGAGTGTGAACAAGAAGATCTATGGATTTGGCATAATAACGACTAAACAATAGTAATGCTGTGTATGTTGATACAATAATATAAATTATATAATAATAAAAATACCCTCTTCCCATTGTTTTGTAGGTCCTGGAGCATATCAAATGCCAGTTTTTTGTACCGCTCTGTGTAGATGAGCAATGTGATTTCTGGCATCAGTTTCAGCACAAAACTTGCACTTCTTGGCCTTCACATCAAAGCCAATATTCTCACCAGTCAATGTGGCATGGCCTGCAAGCAGAATGTATTTTACTTCAACACAAAACAGAAATGTACATTATGAAATAATCCATGAATGCAAGAACAAATGTGAATCGAATAGCTATTATGAAACAGTCATGATAATACAAACCTGCCAAACTGTTGTAGGTTTTATTTGTACCTCTCTTTTGCAAGACACCATCAAAGGACACAGATAAGCTATCTTCTGCTCTAAAGAATGTTTTGTAATGTGTTTCTAGATGTTTCAATGGAAATATAAAAAATGAACATAAATCTTTCATGCACTTATATCACATCTATCATTGTTCAGTAATACAACTTGCCGGTACCATTTCAAAGCAAATACTGGAATGCAATTAAACATTTGAAGGTACAATAAAAAGACAATCATCATAACGTTGTACAACAATGAGCTGATTAGTTCACCTCGCAGATCAGATTCTTCCTCCAATGCTGCCTCGCATGACTCATTAAAGTCATTAGCATGATACAGCATTATTTCCCTTAATCTCTCACTCCTACTTCTTGAGGTGACGTGGATTCAGGTGAGAAATATTCATCACAGAGAAGATGATGATATTTTACAGCCACTTTTGTGTACATTTGGTTAGGGGACTCCAAAGGTGAAAGGCTCGAGCGAAACCTTTTCCCAAAGAAGTGGATGAAGCGAGGAGTTTTAAGAGATATGAAAAAAAAAACCCTTTCCCGAAAATTATGTAGGATAAGGGGCATGGATTGGAAAAAAAAAGGAAGGAAAAAAAAAATTCTTTTTAAAAAAAACGAAAAATTTTTAATTAATTAATTGTGGGAAAAATTTTTAATTTTTTTTGGGAGGCCAAAAAAAATTTCAAAAAAAATTTTCAAAAAAAATTTTTTTGCAATTCAATTCCAATCTTTTTAAAATACTTTTCTAATTCTGGAATTGCCCATCAATTCCCAAATTGAATTGACCCATTTCTGCCAATAATATCACATTCTGTCAAACATTTTCTCGACATGTAATTTTATATTATGATCAATCCGCTACCAATTTGTAGCTGATAACTATTACTATGCCAGTAAATGAGTAATATATATTAATATATTATTAGCTATATAATACATACTCTCCACAATCTAGAATACACTAAATATTATGAATTTTTTATGGTAAATTTAGAGCATAATTTGATAGATCTATACTTGTATCCACTTTACTAAAGTCTTTATTAGAATCTAATTATTGATGTCATATCCTCAATTGCTAATTTTTCCACATATTTATCTTTCCAAACTAAACACACATTCACTAAAACAGTCAATTAACTGCAGTACCGTCCTAGAACTACATCTTCCACATCCTTATCTCAACCCGTGCACAACCGTTCCCGACTCCTCAAGGCTCCCCCCCTCCCTCCACGAATTATCCACAAAGAATGAGTCCTCGACATCTGTAATCGCGAATAGAAATATATCTAACACTCGTTTTATTTTTCAATTTGGAGTTTAATTGCTTCAAAGAATTGATCCGTTTCAACTTTTTTTTTTAGTGTAAAAACCCCCGTCGATACGAACATTATGGCGTACGTTAAGATTACGTTAGATTAACATGGCACGCAATGGTAAAACACGACGAAAATACACACTGGAGAATTACGAAGTGTTGCATCGCGTGGGTCACGGGGTGGTGGTCCATTTTCTATTCAAAACTGAAGATCGGAACGCAAATATGACTAATAGATCTATATTTTTTGGGGGGTAGATTTACATCTAAATTAACTAAAAACATTTTACAACGTTATCTTACGATGGAAGGTAAGTGATTTGAGGATAGGGCATCAATATTGATTTTAAAATGTGCAGCAACCTCTGGTTAAACAAACTAATTGTTGACGGTCAGCCTAAATAACGAACTGATAGTGATACGCATCGTCAAACGGCACAACGGAGACGGGTTCTGCGTCCATTCCAAAGGGGGCAGCACAAGTAGCAGAAAAATTAATGAATACTTGTATTTCAGTAGAAAGGACACAACGGCATTGTTGTGTACAGGGAATTTGTTAATAATTATAACCTATGACCGTTTAAACATTTTATTATTGCAATATATTGATCTATTAGTGGTTACCTAAAGGTGGCTTGGGCTGACACTAATCAGCTTACTATAGATCAGTTGATTGCCAGTCGTTGATGTTGAAATTTGGCGTAGAGACTCCTGGTTGTCACCTATTGGGCAAAACCACCTGGGATTAATTTTTGTTGTGTCGTTGTAACGTTATTATTGGTGCTTATAGGGGATCTTTCGGGAGAAGTGGAATAATGACTGGTCGAGATGTTATTTAGCTGAGAGTCAATGCTGTTAAGTGATGATCTGAGAGTTTGAATTATGATTGAATTATGATTGTTGTCGGTTATATATTACGAAGTCAGACGCAATCATCAAATACGTTGGGCAGTTGAACAGATAATGTACCGGGTTGTATGTTTGTTGGCAATGCAGAGTGCTAGGGATGAAGGACGGGTGAGGTTTCGTGTGTATTACCAGAAACGTAGTCGTCTGAGTTGGATGTTGGCCAGCCCATTTTTAAGGAAGTTATGTCCGAATACCGTACGTAGTGCTGTGTCGATGAGATGGTTGAACGTACCAGGGGTATGTCCAGCATGGGGATTTATAAGGCCTATGCATACCCCTATTGTAGGCCTGAACTATATTATAAATTATAAATTTACCCGATTATAAGTCCGTTGTGATATACTTCGAAGCCAATCACAAACTCTGCTCCAAAGTCAATATAAAATTGCTAAGAGTCGACAATTTTGCCATAGGCCATTCGTTGTCCTGTTGTGTAAACGAAATTGATGGTAGAGATAGCGTTCGCAATGATGGTTATGTTAGCAGATGCCATTACGTTTTGCACTGATGTCACTTTGCAAGAAAATTATTAAGGCACTGTGTTTCGTAAACTTGACTTACTGCCAGACGAACCGCCTCTCAGGCGACTTGTGGTGGACTTGTATGTCCGGATATGTAGGGTGGAGCCAGATCTGTGTTCCCCGATGTGCAACTTCAGGGATGCCGTTTTCACTGGACACAGGCTGTTTGGTGAAAGACAAAGGAATTAGGACTTAGTTAGCGGTATATCCATGACAATGCTACACATGCATATTTCTGTAAGCAGTTGGCATTATCATTCCTTCCGAAGGAGCATACACGCGGAGTATTTCGACACCTTGAGGCCAGTGCATCAATAAATGCACTTATACGATTAGCGGCCTATGTGAGATCCATCTAGATACCAGGGGAGTGGATACCCAAGGACTGGTCTTTGTTTAATGAACCTCATAGAACCAACAATGACCTTGATGTGTGGCATCATCGCATCACCAATCGCGCACATCGTAGTCAGCTACAGATTCATGTATTAATACGTCTATTGTGCCAAGAGACCCAACTTGTCACTCTCTAATGCCCTTTGGTCACTTTGAACAAGCTGCATTCATATCAGTGTCCCAGGTATGTCAATTTGAAAAGCATCATATTCAAGATGTGCAAGGCGTCAGTACTGTGATGGTGAGAAAACATGAATTCAGCTCCCCAGAGCCTGTGCCAAAATCAATGCTCCAGTGGGTGATTAATATAATATATAATGCAAAATAAGGTTAATGGTGCTGTCGGTGTTGTACGTGTGTTGCACAACTGCGATATGAGTAATAAATAAATGTGTCTATATTTCGATTGTGGCCGTTTTGGCTTGTGGCCGGTTTGGACTCTGGTCGTTTTGACCTGTCACCAATCAGTCGATTCCTACATGTAATAAATTTAATTAATTCCCACATGAATGTTTTATTTATTTGTAATGCTGCATGGTTACATGTTTCAGAATCATATTCGCCTGTATAATTACAACCCCCCCCTGAATGTCTGTAATATCTCCCTTTACTCTCGGTGTGCCTGTTATAGTGAGTGTCATTGAGCTGTTTAGTCTGACCCGATTTTCGATGTCATACTTCTATTTATATATTACCAACTGTTAATGGGACGGTGGTGGTCTCTGCGACGATGAGCCAAATTCTACGGTCTCGTAACTCTGTAATCTTAAAGAAATATTGCATATTAAAAAATGCGGCAGGTTTGCTTGCTTTGTTGTTCGGGGAGAATCCCCAGGCTGTCGCTTATTCAGCACAGCCTGTGTGTTGGAGTGGTTGAGAAAACTCCCCCCCCACCACCACTCACAGGGGAGCAGTACGGAAAGATGGATAAGTGATACAAAAGAAATGTGATATTAAAATAAATGAACAACAAACGACCAGAAAACAAATGTTACGTCATCAGTAATTCAACTTGTTGCACTTGATCTTTAAAGCGTTGTTACTTAGTGAAGCGTCTGAAATCTCCAGACAGTGGTGAATATTAGCGCTGGGTGGATTACTGTTTATAGTCAACCATGCAGAGTTGGGGCAGTTACGGGACCAAAGTAATCGATTAATTAATTTTTATTCATCCGCTGATATGTATTTGACTGATATGTGCTTTAAATAAGAAAAAAATATGTTTCTAGTAGAATATTAATTAATCAATCAAAGGCCGAATCGTTTTTGATGTACACCAGCCATTCAAAACCATACAAATAATTTCTCACTTGTTGCAGGTGATATTGTGGGATGCTGAGGTATTTCAGTGTCACCTGAACAGTTACTTGAGATTAATGTTAGCTTAATTAATCCCCTGTGTCGCCTTTTGACTTCATCTCGTTTGTTCGCACCATCGTTTTTTTCTTCTACCACACGACAGTCGGGGTAAATTACACAATCTAGCCACTGTCAACCCAGACATACAATACATTATGGAAAATTATTCCCTCTTTATTAGACCCACCATAGCTCTAGCAGCAATTGCCGTCATATGAAGTGGGCGCCTTCGTGGTCTAGCGGTAGAGTGTTGGACGACATATATCACTCAGCCCATTTAGCCTACCATGTGGACAAAAGTGGCGGTAAAACATAAATCATCAATCATCATCATCATATGAATCGGTTGGCTGGTTATGCGACGCATGCTACTTAATTGTCGCTATGCAAGAAATAATTATACAACTCGTTAACTATATAAGATAATCCCATTGAAGCCATTCGTTTGAGAATATCCCTAAAAATATGTTGCTGATTAAGCTTAGTTCTCTTCGAAAAATGACTCGGCCACTTCTCACTCATTCACTCACTAAATCACTCATTGGTTCGATCGTTCGCTCATTAGCTCACGGACGTATTCGTTTCATTCTCAATAGACAAAACTTACACGAAGCAACCGGAAGTGTTCGAATCGTACGACGACGGTTTTATAGTTCGCGCCATGACGCCATCAGACGCACAGACCGTCGAAAACTGGGTGGCTAGTTTGGTAACAACATCCAGATACGACCTTCACACGGCACTGAAAGTGTTCCCTACTACGGGACGTGGATTCTACATCGGAGAGTACGAAGGTGCCGTCGTAGCCTCCTGTATTCGTATACCTTGGGGTAACGACGCCTATTATGGTTCATATTATTATGTTCGTGAAGAATATCGTGGTAGGGGCTTTGGCACAAGAATGCGCGATCAGGTGGCTTATGGCCACGTGCTAGAAGCTAATGGCGTCCTCTGTATTGATGCAGTGGAAGGAACAGTTACTGATAAAAATGAAGCCAAATTCTCTTATGTGAAGGCTTTTGTTACGATGAGATATGGAATTGAGGCGAAAGATTTCGGTTTGAAATACAATGGTAAGATTGTACAGGTTAGTGTTAAGGTGTTTGTGTAAATCTACTGTCAATTGATTACAAAGGTAATTTATGGGCGAATGCTTTTCCCAAATAATTCTTAATAATATATTTGTTTTTAGTCCCACAAAAGAATAATTGTTTTATTCTATTCGATTGATTCACAGGCTGACAGCGTCCCGTTTGACCAGCTGATATCATTTGACAACAAACATTTTATTTCAAAAGATTATCCCGTGAGAAGGAAGTTTCTCCAGGAATGGATAAAGACACCAGGTGGTGCTGCTGCTGTGGCACTGAATGGCCATGGTCAGATAGTGGCCTTTGGACAGCGGCGTCCTTCGGTATCATTCCAGCCAAGGAATCATTTCATAGGACCATTATATGGCGATGACATAGACTCTGCTATGGCTGTGCTGCAACATTTATGTTCGGATGTCCTTGGTGATAGGATATTTATTCAAATATGGTATGAACTAAAGTAGATCATGCTTTCTAATTATCTAATAATAAAATATTACCATTGTTATAATAATAATAATAATAATCATAATCACTATATTGTTGTTGTCGTTAATGTTGTTAAACCATACACCTTATTTGAATTTCTGTTTTAAAAGGAAACCAAACACAGAAGGTGTTAAAATGATTGAGAACCTTGGATTCCAAAAGGAGTTTGATATTACACGAATGCACGCAAATGGAGATATTTGCGAGTATAAGCCGACCGTGTACTCCGTGACATCTTTAAAAGTTTGCGGCTTTTGATGTCGGACGTATTTCCGGTGCTCCATTAGAACCAATCCAGAAGAAATGGCATATCGCTAATAGCTATGGATGACGAGATGCGTAGTTGGGTTGCTAAATAGAGTAAATATTCATGGTGTGATCCCGTTCGATGACGAATCTTTTTAAAATCGGACTATGTATTGTGTGGAGGAATGTAGAAATGATTGAATACATGTTATTGTCTCTAGATGTTAACAGACTAGTCCTGATCCGTCGTAATAACACGAATTATGATTGTTGTCGGTTATATTTTACGAAGTCAGACGCAATCATCAAATACGTTGCAGTAGCACCTGTTCTGAATGGATACTAATCCATGAGACATTAATACACAACCAGGTAGCTCGTAGATCTCATTTAAATGCCTAAACGCATCAACTATTTTGTGATAGATGTTTGATATATGAACCTGATGAGTTGTGATACGGTAAATGAGTTACGGGTATGACCTACATAAAGTCTACATTGTTGTAAATTGTGTTTTTCAGTGTGTAAGAGCAATTTCCCAATTCACTATCAGCCTGTTATGTAATAGCACAACTGAGAATGATATACATTAGTTTAATGTCCAAGTATCAGAATACAGATATATGTTCAGTTAATTCAACTTCCAGAGAAACACGTCCTTCACCATACCACTCAGTAGCCAAGACTTACGCCACACACTCGCAACCAATCAGAATCATCCATATCTAGACTACATCCTGTGACGTAATAGATAACTGCAGTTGCATTGCTCATGTTACAAGTACGGATTAATATAATAATAACAATTACGTAACACAGCCTGACAATGTACAGCTTAATAAACTTTATTACTTAACTTAGTTATTTTCTGATTTATTTATTTACTTACACACTCCGGTAGACGTTGGGAAGTATCTCGAACATTCCATTCTTCATGATACAAATATAAAAACATATAGGTCACATAAAATAATTAAATGATATTATAGCGAACTTATTCAGGTAACGATTCTCATTAATCATAATAATAAAGCAGTTGGTAAAGGGCAAATGAAATACAAGTAGACATATCGGATTTCCATGAATATTCATCCAATACCGATAGTTTGAATTACAACTGTTGTACTGTCTACAACTACATAATGAGCTTTGCCGATAAAATAAAGACACGCTGTTCATTTCTGTCAAGTTAGTCGATTAATCTATCAATAAACATTAGATACTCTGATGGTGATGGTATAAAATGTTCAAAAGTCTCTTCTCGTCATTACCATAAAGTAAGAAATCCTATATCATCAATTTGTAATGAGTGGAACTGGTTCGGATAATGGGACGCATTAATTACAGGTAAACATACATCCAGTTACTGTGTACATTCAGCGCAACGAAAAAACAGGATTCGCGTACAAACAGATTATGAATTAATAAATTACCCTTGATTAATAATTTATGCTTTATTCATAGTATAACACTAACAAATTTATGCGATCATCTACAACAGTTATTCCACTACCAATATAGTTAAATAATAACTATGTACCTTTTCACTGGAATATTGTTAAACACCAGCAGTAACTGAACAATACCCACATCAAAGACTATTTATAACAAGACGTGTTACTTCCCGTTTTAACATGGGGCGCCATTTTGAATTCATGGAGCGCAGCACCTCTGGCGACTGGGGGCAAATTATCACGGACAGCTCCCTTCGTTAACATGGCGCCTAATGGCCCTGGTTCATTCTGCGCCGCTTTCGGCTGCAGTAACGAGAAAAGTATACACAAATAATTCCCGAAAGGAAATGAAAGCTAGTGTCAAAATTAGATAGGATCTGGCTTTTTTTAAATAAAGGATATTTAAAAAATAAGCATAACAATTTGAAGTAGACAGGCTCCTACTTGATATGACCCAAGCAGTAGGCCCAAGCAAGATCTGTCTAGATCTATATTTGTTTCAGACAAAATCTTATTAAATTTTATTGAACAGTATCAACCTATTAATCACACAATGAGTATGTAAGATATACATAAGCTTGTACTAGAGCCATTGAAGGTGTTATGAGTGAGAGGTATATTGTATTTTGTTATTGTTAATAATATAATTTGACTTCTAAAATTACATGACTATAATCAGATAATTTTCCCTAATTACAGTAATTATAAGTAGCTGAGTATTTACATGAATTAAACGTAAGCAATTGGTACTTATAGATATATATGGACTTCTATATAAACCACTGTTTATAATTTAAATGTTATGAAATTAATTATTAAATACCTCAAATAGTGGTAGAAAGATTCATTTTGTTATTATTTCTATTGACAAAAGTAAAAGATTGGTTTTAAATTGTTGTCCTGCAGATATACGATGAGGAAAGATTTAAATTACTTGAATACTAATTGTAGAGTGTATGATATGGAATTCACTGAAACGGAATTCATGAACCAGACAAGAGATAAAGTTATCTAGAATGCTATTCCAACTATTTTTGATGTACCAAATCCACCTCATGCATCCACTGAAATCAAAGAGGAAGGTAGATAGGAGACCTATACAGGAGACAGGGCCAGCTGTGATGGTAATTAATATTAATGTTGAAATTGGTATTATAAAATTAATTAAATAAAAAACAAGGCATCAAACCCATGAAATTTTGTCAGCCCATTTCATATCTTAATACAAAAAGGATTACCAGCACCTGAATTAGTACCTGAATTTTGCATAATGTCAATGTTCAGCTCATGTGCTATAATTGGTATACTTCTCTTATAAGAAGAGGTGTTGGTGTGCACTTGATTCAAGTCATTATTTTACAAGGTATTGTTCTGTTTCAGTCCTTGAAGTTCTATGATGATGAGATACCATGTAAACAGGCCAATCTCTTGGATACAGATTTACTGGTGTTGGATGTGATAGATGATTTTGAGTTATCTTAATCTAACTTTAAATAGTTCACTGATCTGAACTAAATGTAATATTTTTTGTAGTAGTGGTTGTTTAGAGCTGGAAGAAATTTGGGTTATTAAATTCTGTCCATTAATAACAAATGACTGATTGTAACTGTAGATGAACCGGTGGCACAAAAGTTTTAATGCCGCTTATTGTATGAAAGTACTAATTTCTCTATCTCTAACATGTTAACGCAAACATAAACACTAATAACATTCCATGTATATTCTTTGTTATCAGCTGGACAGGCCTATATTGGGCTATAATAGTGAGTTGTAGACTCTAAATAAACTTGTGTTTTCTTAGTTAATATATGATAAACGGACATAATGAATATTTGGTGGAATATTTGTAATGAATTGCGTTATGGTTGCATTATAACAGCTGTATATATATATATATATATATATATATATATATATATATATATATATATAATGAATTGGCCATATATGGCATAACCTGATGTTTTGTATATATATATATATATATATATATATATATATATATATTATAAATACCTTCAAATGGCATGAACCGTGATTGTTGTGTGTGATAACTGATGATAAATTAACATAAAATACACTTTAAAATACGCCTTCCAGACACAAAATAACACGTTCAATTATTTTTTTGTAAATTAAGTGATTGCAAATTGTAGGCTGTGATGTGACTGTGCTGATAAATAACTTAATTCTTTATTTATAGTTTAACAGCTTAGTTTGTTCTATATAATGTCTGCACAATTAAAGTGTTAATTAACAAGAGAATATGTGTTCATGTAACATATAGTACTAGTAGTACTATTGGCAATTGATTTCAACCATGCGGCACAATCAGAGAGCTTTGTTTATCTGAGAAATATGGGGGCGCCACTGGTTCAAAATCCAAAATGGCGCGGGAAGAGTAACGCCTCTCTATGTTTAAGCTCTCTGCCCACACCAAGTTATTTATTTATATAATTGGGATATTATGACGAAAAGAGAAAATAGAAAATTTATCGAGCAACACAAATGGCTAATATCTCAGTTTAACAATGGGCTGTAGCGTAATACCACACTGTAAAATAATATTATTAATAATTAATAATAGTATTTTATATAGCGCCTTATTCAACCGAAATTGCTCTAAGGCGCTTAACATTTAAAACACAATTAAAACATGTTCTCAGCTCATATAGATCAAATACATTTCATACATAATAAGCTGGCTTAAAATGATACATACGCTAATTTAAATAAATGGGTTTTAAGAACCTTACAAAATATGTCTTTACTTGCTGCGAGTTTTATGTGGTTTGACAACTCGTTCTACAACCTGGGAGCTGATGCTGGGAAGGATCTCTCTCCGTACATTGCCGTATGGCTTCTTGATACCCTCAAACGTGAATAGGACTCAGATCGGAGCATTCTTATTGGAATACATTTTTCGATACACTGGTGCTGTTCCATCCAGCACTTTGAACGTAAGAAACAGGATCTCGTACAATTATCTGAAACGTACAGGAAGCCAGTGCAGCTGGAAGAAAACTATCAAGATGTTAGTGAAATTAGTGTCTTTATTTACATGAGCACTGCTCAGCCTCACGAGGTACAATTTCGTAATATATATATATATATATATATATATATATATATATATATATATATATATATATACTGTAGATCGGCAAATGTTGATGATCGTATTAAGTTGGCGAATCGCCAATTTAAAACGACACCAACATTTTCCGTTTTACGGTATAACACACAATCATATATCTCGTCGAAACAAGACTTGCCAAATTAAAACGCTACCATCTTGTAAACATTATGAAATTCGCCAACTTAATACGTCGCCATCATTTGCAGTTTCTGGTATATACGGGACTTTCTCAACTTTACATAACAGATCAAACAGATAAAACGCTTATTTTGACTTCAAATCTGTTTAGAAATGTTTCAATAAAAAATGGTCTACGTCTGAGAACAAATTGAATAACGCCACACGCGTCAAGGATATTCTTTAATTATGAAATATACAAAACTGGGAGATGGAACAAATAATGAGGTGGGTGATGTCCAGAGAGAAATGGTACAGAGACTACAGACATTTAAAACATGTTATGACTGCTTTAATTTAAGTTAGCAGAAGAAAGCAAGACACGTTCCCATAGTCTGAAACTAAAGAAAAATCACAGCCGTACTACATTAAGACAGCACACTTTCAGTCAAAGAGTGGTCGACCGCTGGAATTGCCTACCCGAGAAAATAGTCACAGCTCCAACCCTAAACACATTCAAAAACCGCCTTGACAGACACTGGTCAAACGACCCCTGTCTGTACCACTACAAAAAATGAAAGTTTAAACTGAACCTATACCCAAGGCAGATGCGACATATTATCTATAGATATAAGGTGGGCTGAAAAGGAATATATCCTATAAGAGCCCGTAAAGGTTGCAAGTGAGTTCAAGTGAGTTTTTAATATGTCTATTGATATAAAAATAGGTCAGTGAAATTAAAAATATTAACTTTTTTTCTTCTATCACACGGGAAGCCATTTTTTATGTTCATTTTCTAGGAAATGACTATATATATATATATATATATATATATATGGGTGTATCGATACATCTATGCTGTGACGTTGAACGTGTCTTGGTGTTACCTTTTCTATTTATATATATTTGAGCGTATGTGTGAGTGGATGTGTGTGTACATGTCTCTCTCTGTGTGTATGTGTGTGTATACGTGTGTATGTGTGTTTGTTTGTGTGTGTGTGTTTGTGTGTATTTGTGTGTGTGTGTGTGTCATATGTATGTTTGTACGAGTGTTGGTGTATTTATATTTCTATGTAGATGTACATAGCTGAAATATATCCAATTGTTTTATGTTATTTTGGGAGATAACTGATTTTATCGACTCTGTAATCTTATATCAGGACTGATAGTTTAAACACTAATATGTATAATATTAACATTTGATGATACAGTAATCTACTTATTGTGAGAAATGCATGTAAATAATATTTCTTTGACCTTTTTGACATTTAGAAGTGATTTTTATTGAAGACACTCGTTTTTCAATTTATTTTTATTATCTTAGTATTGGACGAAATAAATAATTATTAATCTAATAAATACACTTTCCGAGAATCTTTGACAAAACAATTATTATTTAATTTTCTGATTGTTTATCAACATTATCGACGTCTTTTTGTTAAAGTAACTTTGTTATCAGATCACATAATTTTATTTATCTTTGTTTTGTTACTCAGTCGCTAAATGACCTCAATCTCGTACGTTTATAAACATATATGATAACAAAACATTACAAAAAAACAAACAAATAACATCTAGTCGTTGTCATAATGATGATCAAATCCTTTCGGTACTTTCACCCATTCCAGAACAGACACAATAGATAATAAAAACAGCCAATAGGGATCTTGATCCTGACGCCACAACTCGGTTTTCCTCAGTTCAAACAATTACCAACGATTTAGGAACAACGTGGGATCTAAGTGGAGAACGGGTAAAGATTAAACGTGGATATCCAGATCAAAATGATCCTTGTGGCTGTCGTAGTCCTGTAATCTTTCATTTGTCTTCACCGAACTATGACAGGATTTAATTTTACTCCCAATTCCTGTTTATTTTTGGCGGCCATTATTGACGTCGCGGAGACAAAAAGCTCAAAAGATGCTCTCATCACAGAATTGAATACGTCAATGTTGGATGAATGCCAAAAAAAGATGACCAAAATCCTTTAGACTGATGTGTCACCATTGTGATACCATCAGCTCTGATTTTTTCATCCTTTGATCAACCTTTTTTGTTTTGTTTCACACATTCTCATTTTGGATTTTATATTTGACGACAACAGTACGTCAGATCCGGATTAGATGGGACTCTCCTTGTTACAGTCAACATACAGACAGACAGACGGACCACAGACAATAACACATTTAAGTGGTATCTAGTTAGAATGAGGATCATATGACGGATTATGGGAGATAGTGTCAACAAATACTTTTTTTTTCTGTGTTCTAGTTGTCTAACTCTTGTCTAACTTGTCGTTTATTAGTAGACACCATAAATGTTTTTGTTTGATAATAAACAACTGTTTAAGGAGATAGGATGTCGTTCCTTTTTTAATCTTCAGTCGAATTCTATAGTTTCGACAAACTCACAAACATATATATACACGCAATCTGTACTTTATACGACTGTGATTTTTGGATTCTGGATTCAATAAAATAAAAGTTGAAATGTGACCTACACGAGGAGCTGAGTACATCCTAGTTTATTTTGACAAATAAAAGAAGTGACGAGTGTATAGTAAGATAAAAAGAGTACCCTTTCCATGTGTGTGTGTGTGTGTGTGTGTGTGTGTGTGTGTGTGTTTGTGTGTGCGTGTGCACTTGTGTGTGTGTGTGCGCGCGCCTGTGTGTTGCAATGTTGTTTACCTAAACGTTGGAATACGACTTACACACGGAGCTTAGAATTTAGATCTTATTTTGCCAAATGATAACCGTTAAGGTAACTGAAGCGACTTATATTATCGCTCGACAAGTATAGAAAATAAGTTTAACAAAAGTGTATTGTTAAATAAGTGTCATAATTTATATATTAATACACTATATTTATCAAAAATGCTTACCTTTGCTGAATTAAAGCCTTTTCAAGTTCTAATTGTCAATATGATAAGGATATATGTTAAGGATAGATAATGCTAAAACATTGGGTCAAGAGATTCCTCGTTCAACTAGCTGGCAGAGTTTAAGTTTCAATATCTTGAACCAACTAATGAAACTTAAATGGGAACACGCTTTCTAATGTCAAGAAAGAACTGTTAGTTGCGAAATAGAGGAAATAGTACACCCAATTTAGGAAATCTGAAGGGGAACAAGTAAAAGGGAAAGGAAGGGCCGTGTAATATTCGGAGTCCTACTTCAAAATGTGTTAAATTAAAAAATAAATAATCGCCAATAGTTACCAATAAAACAAATGGAATGATAGGTAATTAACACAGTGGCTCCTCTAATACACTATAAGTTTATGAATGTTTACACTACTCCAAACACAATATGTAGGGGAGATAGCAACGAATTTCGTGTTAGAATTAATGGCCATAGATATGCGATTAATTAGAAAACGTCGTCTTATTCGTGAAACGTTTAGAACATGCGCAGAAAAGTAAAGACATGTCCGAACCATCTGTAGATGATTATGATTTAATTACGATTAAGAAGGTACCTACTACAGGTTCATACATTCAACATAAGCTATATATATATATATATATATATATATATATATATATATATATATACTTAGGGACGCTAAATTAGGCGTGAATGAACGTTCCCTTAGTGATGAACGGAAACGTATGAGGATTAGCTGTTAGGTTCGAGTAAATCGTAGTATTTACTCAGGTTTGAGACGATATTTCGTTCTAGTCCAGTAATAATCCATTGTGCAGTATTGCTACTTTGTTTTTATTTTAGTTAAATCACTTCAGTGAGTCCATACTGAGTTAGTGTACATTCTCTTTGTTATGAACAAACTGTAATGTTTGTTAACACGCTGAGGGTATATAAAAGGCTTAACTTTTCACTTAGGTTAGAGAAGAACTTCGACGCCAGACTAGTCGGATGTGTACCGATATACATGGTTCATATAGGTAGTATTTATTTAGCTATTCGAACCCAGAATAAAGCTGAGGTCAGCATCTGAGGTGTCGAAATTTTTATATACAGGTTTCTTTTGGACCACAGAAAATTACTGTTGAAGGTAAACTGTGGTGTCAAAATAGTTTATGAATATGTATGTAGCAAGTCACCATTGAACTACACGCTCGCGTTGTTTGCTCCGAGCTGTGGTATCAAATGGTATGTTTTTTTACGTGCTTCCGCTTTTTGTACGTAGCCTGCATGTAGCCGCTTTCCTGTGGGCGTGACATATTTGTCGCGTACGAAAAGCGAATTAGCTGGTTCCCACAGGCTGATGAGTAGATCAGAAACATGCTTAGGAATACGCATATATCTATCAATATGTGGAGGTATGGAACATTTTATTTTTAGATTAATGTATGTATAGTTGTATTTAAATTTATGTAGGTAGGTCTCGAAGGCTGTTTAGATATGTTGATGCTCTGTGCCTGTTGCCTCTTTATATGTACCCTAAAACGCACATTGCCCGTGCCAGACATCTTATCTATTTCCATCCAGATTCCTTATTACCCCAATGTAAGAAAGTTATGTCGTTATTACAACATATTTGAGTTTGTTAGCTTTGTTATGTATAATGTAGAATCTATATTGTTGTCCTCTTATGTGGTCTGGCGAAACGACCTATTAATTCATACAATGCTGCTTGATGGATTTATACTCCTGGAGTCGTTTGTTACTCCGGCAGGCATCTCCATGGGTATTAAGCTGCGGACAGAGTTTTTCCATATTATGAGTAATTAGGTTACACTGATATAGGAAATTTGTTAAATGTATAGCTATTATAATCCCGACGTATCATTCGCAGTATCGGAGATCTGCCTGAAATCCGCTGTTCTCGACCATGGGTCAAATTAGATCAAGTGGATAGGCGCTTTAATTTAGATCCCACCACACCTAACTGCATATACATAGGGACGCTAAATTAGGCGTGAATGAACGTTCACTTAGTGATGATCGGAAACGTATGAGGATTAGCTGTTAGATTCGAGTATATCATAGTATTTACTCAGGTTTGAGACATTTCGTTCTAGTCGAGTAATAATCCATTGTGCAGTATTGCTACTTTGTT
>JAODUP010001562.1:0-119986 GCA_025642065.1 Paralvinella palmiformis
TCCTATGAGTTTGGTTCTTCTTTCATCTTTAATAAAGTCCTCTGATGTTTGTTTCCAACATTTAATTAATTTTTCTTATCTTTAGACAATCTATTCTCAGAGACAGTTGCCATTACTGTGTTACTGTCTGTATCATGGTTGTTAATGTTGATTGGTGTAGTATGTTTCCTTTTTGATTTGAGCTTCTTTACATCTGTCTCAGAAAATAACAAATGCTTTAAGTTTTATAATGGGAAGGGGTCATTTAAATATGCTTATAATCAAATGATATATACAGATATTTATTTAATTTTGTGAGGTTATATTGTTCACATTTAGTTATAATGATGAAAGATGGCAAATAATATAATTTATATTTATCTACAGGAGTGTTATAATTAGTTTTAATGACAAAGCTATTTGTTTGATTTTCGTTAAGACTTAAAGCCATCTTAGAGTGTTTTCATTATTATGTTAAATTTAATCACTAATGTATCATTAATATAAATGCCTTTGTAGAATTTATTTTTGATGTGAATATTTTCATGTTTCATCACAACAGAATTGTAGGGATGTTGAAAATTACCCAAAACAATCTGGAAAAAGTAATCTCTAAATCTATAAATATTGGTCATTAAAATTAAAAAATACATATTTATTTCTCTAATAACAGTATGATAATTAATAAACCTAAACTTTGATTAGGAATATAATTTCATTTATGTGTGTTTTCGGCAGAATGGATTAAGTGTAGACCCAAAGAATATTTCTGTTCAGCATATCTCGAGGTTAAGTATCTTGTATGAAAATAACTTGTAAAATGTGTAGGAACAGAAAATTAACTGTTGATTAAACAATATTTTTACATTATCAAATTATTTGAAAAAGGAAATGGTGACTTTAGCCCAGGGTCTATACAGAGTAAAACTGGCACTAATTGTATTCAAAAGAAATAAACACTGTTTTGGTTGTTTGGTATATTATGGTTTTCACAGATGAATGTGTATGTGTCTTTATCAAAATTAATCTTGATATGGGAATTATATTTTCTGTGTTTTTTAAGTAAAAATGCTTAAAATAGATATATAAGTAGATATATTCATATTGTGATGTGATATTCAAGCCCTAATAAAGGATCAAAATAGTTTTATGGTATAGGTTTATTATGTATAATGTAACTAGTGTAGATATATACTTAGTGAATCAATGCATGTTGGGTGATTTTTTTCAAAAACTACTTCAAAAAAACATCTTTTGAAATATTTAGAGAAATATCTAGCATACTAATACATTTTTTTTAATCATTTAAAATTATTTTTGGTAAAACTATTCGATAAAATACTTTATTTTAAATATTTTAATAACGTTTTTTTCTTTTTTCTAATTTTCTTAATAAAAGTACTCTAATCAAAAGCATATCAGTTAAATTTAACAACACAGTGAATTAATTACCTGAACCTTTATAATTACAAATAACCTTCAGAAGATAATTCAAATCTCATTCAATTAATGATTTACATATTTATCTATTGGTTTGGTTCAATATTAAACTGTAATTTGAACTTCAGCATTCTGTGTGTTAGATCATAGGTTTAACTTATGATTCTGTTACAGATTAGTTACAGATTGGTTCTGATTTACAGTATCCTTAGTTCTGTTAATATCACATTTCAATGTGTGATTTTAACTTAAAACTTTCATGGATGGAAACGAATCTATTGAGAAATTAAGAGTTTACATGGCGAGTTAAGTATATATTAATATCTGGTTGTTTTGGGGTGCATTTAGAGAGTTAGAAAATGGACATATGATAATCGGTAGTTGTCTTATGATATGAACGAATACAATGCAAAGTTTTACATTACAAAGCCTTTAAAATTTCCAATATTTTTATTTTTTTTGCTGGAAATTACCTGGTTGCACCATATCAAAACTTCTCCATTCATAGAAACATGCATACACTCAAAATATTTTATCCTCGATCATTAACTAACCGATATCTCCGAATTATTGTCACATTCTAGACTTGTTTGGAACATTTGTTACCATAGCAACATAAATGTATCAGTTAAATATAGATAGTCAAAGATATTTTAAACTGTTCAGCTACTTAATATATATTACAAGGTATTTAAGAATAGATCAATAAATGCTGATTTTTTTTCTTCTGGAGAGCTCTAGTTTGTTCTTCGTGTGGTACGTATATTTTGTTCTATTTCTGAACAAACAGTCAGAATAAGTTTAGAAATTGTTTAATTACAGAAGATAATCCAATACCATATAACCTGCACAAATATTTTGTTAAGTACCTGCATCCATAGTATCATACATACATCACCCAAAACCTTCACAAAATGTTGGTGTGTATGTATGGATGGTTATGACAGCAGGTACCAATTAATTAATTAATTAATTAATTAATATCATGCACATATATAAATTACATTAATATGACATTTATTATGTCATATCTAAAAGATGTATTATATTAATTAGTGAGAGTCATATTATATACAAACAAGGTATTAATGTATACTTTTGTTTTAGATTGAGAGATTATTATATAAAGGTATTTGGGTTTTTTACTTACTTTCCATGTTATCCTCATTGTCTATTCCATCTGACTGAAAACCTTCGTTATTATAATGAGTACTTGATGACCTGGTATTGGACTTCCTAAAACATAATTAGAGTATTAGCATAAAACATTGGGTTGATTTATGATCTCTGCATATGCATACTCATGTGCACGTGAACGTGCACACGAACTTGTGTGTGTGTATGTGCGCGTGTGTGTCTCTCTGTGTTAAAAAGACCCAGATAATAACATAAATAATCTACCTTCGTCTCCATAATAGTAGACCGACAACAATAACAACAATGATGACAATAACAACAACAGATAGACTACCAGCTATAGTTGGTATACTTAGAGGTGATGACCTTTGACCTTGTGGGTTGTTATCAGTTGTTGGTGCTATGGAAATAGATTAAATATTACTTAAAAGCAATAGTCTTTAAAGATAATTTATTTTTTCGTATAAATAACCAAAATATAATTAATTAATATTGTTTCTCTCTTTGCCTCTTAATACAAACCATTAACATGGATTCCACGTCTCTCACTACTAGAAGTGTAACCTTTGTTGTTCTCTATGATAAGTTTTATGTCATATTGTCCTTCTACATCAGGGACAATAAGAAACATATTGACATCAGGATTGAGATTTATTGAGGTGACGTTTGTTGATGTTGATAGTTTGTATTGTAGAGATATTCCTGTTATATTATCACAATGTGGCTCAATTGAAGATATCATCTGGAAAAATATAAATATTATTAATAAATATGTCACCGTATTTAAAGGGAATCAATATTAGTCCTAACCAATTTGTGATCAATTATCGTGATAAATATTTCACTTAATAAAAGAAAAAAATATCTTTTACTTTAACTAACCTGCCACGTTACTGAAATATTAGGTAATCCGTTGTTACTGTATGTAAGTGTAGCATTAATAAATGATGAGGTGTCAGGTGCTTTATGAATAAAGATAATGAAACTATGTTACGGAAATGGTAGGAATCTTAATATAAACATTGACCTTAAATGTCCATTTAAAAGTATTTCCTTCAAATTGTTTTATTTTCAATAAATATCCATATTTATTATACATTATTTACATTATCCAATAACACATCATCCAAACACAGCCTGCGTTAAACAATAGACCATAATAAATAGATTTAAATCTCCAACTACACCATGATAATGAACTATAATTGTCTCTTTTACATAATTCAATCTACATTTCGATCTGTTTTTAGCATTAATCGCACACAATTAATTAGTACCTGAGTGTGGATTACATAAAACCTAAATATAATAATTTAATGTGATTAACAAACAACTTTCTAATTCGTTAAGATAATAATAATACCATATAAAACGTGTGTATGGTTGTATCTGTAACTAATATGATCTAGTTATCTTTATTCAACAGACAGTATAGTGTAGATAACGGGTTACGCTCAATGTCCCTCTTGTCTTTTACTCTTTTGACTTTTATCATCTAGTCCCTTTTCCCCTTAATTCCTTTGCTCCTTCAGAGTGATTTTGGTGGGTCTGAGTATATGTTAATGATGGTAAATACAAATAAAACAAGATTGCCCATTTTGTTATTATGTAATCTATTATTTGTTAGTATTTCTATGATTTTCAAGATAGATGTATGATATATATTGAATTATTACAAATATTGTAGTGATTCTATCTCTGGTTTACTAAAATAAAAACTGTTATCTCATATCTGCTTGTACGATCATCCTTTGGTTTAAGAATATGAAGGTGATGAAACCTCAGTTTAATTTCATCAGATATAATCCCCACTTCCAGTGAGTGTATCGTTAATTGCAATAAGCATATCTGTACATTGAAAATTGATTATATTGCCTCTAAATATTGCATGAAAAATACCTTGTTAAAAGACATTTACTAATTTGGGTATTATTATTAATTAAGTCATATACGTATTAATTTATTTTTTTATCATTTTATTTATCAACAATAGCACATGCCACGTGGAAAAGTCCATGGGGCAAAAAACCGGGTGAACAAATAATGAAGGGGAAAAAGGTCATATAAGGCTACAGACTGGAGGGGAAAATGAGTCGGATTGGTAGAATACAGCGTGTCCTCTTAAGATAGATGTTATTGTATATGAAAATTAATTAAATACTTTACGCGCATATAAACACACATACGCTCGCGCATACCCGTGTATGGATATATGAATTTAGACATATGCGCCAGGTTGAATTCTTCTAATTTAACGAGTGCGAGTTTTAATACGATTACGTCATAAGAGAAAATATCATAACAGAAATATAGATGCATCTTGAAAATATTAACACAAGTTTCCATCTCAGATTTATTTAATTATGTAACATATTTATACACATATATATTTCTAAACATACCTAGATGCAGCTCATGTAATAATTTTATTTAGCATTTCATATATATATATATATATATATATATATATATATATATATATATATATATATATATATATATATATATATGGTGGCTAGATGATTGTCCAAGTAATATAAAGATAACAAACGTTCGCGTTGTAATCTGTCGTGACCCTTTATGTGTTATCTTATTTAGATAACAAATATGACGTATCGATTGTGAGATAAGAGATAAAATGACAAGAGAGAATGTGTGATGTTTAAACACTTTGATAATTTCCAAAGCTCTGCAAAGCTTTATAATTATCATCTCTAATTCATTATGTTTATAGGTAAGACATTTTAGTACCTCCACCTTGGTAGATTGGAGTATCTTCTAGAGCCTCATAAGGCCAAGCTCAGACCGTCAGATAATGAGTATAAATCTTTGCATTCCCTATTGACATAAACCAAACAGACTGCAAATGAGCTCCAAACTGGTTTCAGTTAAAGCCCACATTAGCATGCAGTTTGTGTGCGTATGTGCTGGTGTGTGAGTGCGTGCGTGCGTGTGTGGGTGCATGCGTGTGTGTGAGACGTAATTTTGATTTACATCATATGAGCACAAGTTATTTCTCTGAAGTACATAAAATAATCGAGGATACCAAGATTTCCGTTTTTATATCATAATTATATGAGTAGAGTTCTGGAATACTATATTGACCGAATAAGATGATATAATGTTAATTCAGCATCTAATCAACGATCGTATGCTACAGAGCCTCTATTCATCCAACAGTCGATTACATTTAGATGAGACAATAGATACTGGTATCTCTGTTCGCCACGAATTCAAATTGTAAATCGTTAAATTCCTGCTGCTCGCGATACTCTAATACTTAAAAGATTATGATGCTATTCCGAATCAATCAATCAATCAAGTTTATTTCGGAATCGAGCAACTATCACTATCATCATGTAAATACGTGTAAATTTTAAATGCATATTTATAATACTTGTGACCTTTGTTTGTCTGAGGTGCACGCGGGTACCTATATAGCAACATGTATTTTGATGAAGTATCGCTGTGGACTTTAAGACGTAAAAATATGTACGAGTGGATGCATACATGCGTACACATCCAACCAATATACATATGTAGTTGTGTAGCCTATAAGCAACATACCCATAAATAATAAAATTACTAGCTAGGAGGAGTTTCTGCGAAGAGGGATAGCACGAAAGTGGGGGCACTTATTTTCAGTGTGGTCCATTTTATTGAGTGGCTATTGATATCCTACCCACCACTCACAGGGGAGCAGTACAGAAATACGTAGACGTACGAAAATATGTACGCCTGGATTAATGCATGAATTCGTACATAAATAATCAATATATATATATATATATATATATATATATATATATATATATATATATATAGTTGGGTAGCAACATACACACAAATAATTATGCAAATGAAATGATGATGGTGATTATGATGATGATAATAATAATAATAATAATAATAATAATAATGGCCTGAATAGCAGTTATTAACATGACTGGCTACCTTAAAGTGGAAGTCGCAGATTGAAAAGAGAACTTACTGTAAAAATAAATATAGGATTTGGAATAGATGGAATAGTATAGAGAGAAAACATTATCAGTTGCCTGACTGGATGAAGAACTCCCCATATAATAGTACCATGGCCAGAGTTCTAACTACTAACATCCCGCTACATTTGGCAACGAGTACAAGAGTCTAGCGCTCTACTCATGAGGCCATAAGGGCGGATCTGGCTCCAAGTTTACATATAATTGTATGTACCTATTCACGTACTTCAAAATATCATACATCAACAAAACACAACTTAAATACGAACACATTACAACGTGTAAGGAGCTTATCATCGTCTAACATCATATTAATTAATCACAATAGCTTATATGAATATATCATTTCTCTTTTGTGATTGAATTTTCTAGACTCCCATGACTCCATCGGTATCCATGCATATGGCCAACACCATCATATTCCCGACCGACATATTCTACGACATTCACAATCGCCAATTACCACGATTCTGTTTCATTGACACTGTACAGGTGAATATTCTCAATCAGAATTATTTATATTAATGACAGCAGTTTTATGCACACATTTTGACGCAGTGTGTCATGGCTAGTTCATATTCATTGGCCACATGCTATGGCATTGATACTAAAACATCAAATTTTATTTCCAAAATGTCACAGAAAATGTCAAATTGTGTCTAATTATTTGCCAATAAAATTAATATTTTTCATTTGTAATTTATTTTAAATAACAGGCACCCCTAGATTGCATCCAATCACCATGAAACCAGCATTGAATACGTCCATATAGGTAGTGCCTTCTAATGAGTGGTTGGCCATGGATTATTCATACCATGTCATCATTCCATAGGTCATGGGGACAATGTTGATATGATAAAGTAATATCTTTCCCAGAATCGAAGAAGCAACTGGTTACGTAACAGTGAGTCACCTTGTGCATTCGTAGAATATGTGTTGCTAGACACACAAGTGATAACGATAGCTTAGCCTCTCTTTGAGAGATGACGCACACATATATTATATAACGGTAGTATCGCTTTACCCATGTCTCACGTAAGAACATTAATGAACTGCTTAATATATAACAGTAATTGGGGTTCCTTAAATGACAATATCAGAACTACTGATATCACTGATGGCCAGTAAAGGTATTTTGTTATATTTTGTTATATTTTGTTTTACCTCAGAAGATCTCGAATTTCTTATTTACGTTTTCTTATATTGGTCTCTATAAAGTCCATATCCTGTACTAATATGGAGATCATTTATACTTAGTCCACACTTTAACGTTCCTGCTCCATGTTGTTAGCCGCGAAATATCTTATATGTGACATTAGTCCAGAAATGGTTTCTCTAGTCTTTTAATAATAATTATGTTAACAGAACAACACGTAAAATAGTGTGATCTTTTACTGTCCTATTCCCGTTATATTTCGTCTTAGACTCCACAATTTGTGTGGTTATCTTATTATACAGTTGCCGAAGAATATTAATGTAGTGGAGTGAGTAATACACTAACATGTAGATCTTCGGCATTACAAACTATGCTACCGCTATGCTTATACCGATAACATTATTCAATTATGTCAATACCATTTACAAATATCCCTTAGTTATGTTGAATCGGCATCAAAAGACAGTGGGTTATCTCTAAGCATGAACATCTGCTGAGATATGTATCTCTCTAAAATGATGTATTTGTGGATAAGATAATAAATTTTAACAACAATATGGAAACACTATTCAAGTTGTACCAGATGTTAAGTGAACATGTGATAGGATATTCTAATTGATAACAGCATACCCTAATATTTATATGTGTTCGTAATTACAATAATTATATAACCATTCTTTGAATATGTATTTGTATGCTAACCCATTTTCCCTAGGTTGACCAATATAAAAATAAAAATATTTATAGAATTAGAATGTGTAAGATGTGAAGACACGTACTGATTTTTTTTTTATCATTTGAAACGTTCAATATCCAGAATATCAAGTTCTGAGAATGTGGTAAAAAGTCTAACAAACACTTGTACCCAAAAATAAACCCTTAATAGTGAATTATGTCACGCCAATGTAAGCTTTGTGTACATGATTTAGGCATATCAGAATTAAATGTGTTTAAAGGGTATTTAGTAAATATTCGCTTAAGTAATATATAATATATAGTTTTCAAAAGAAATCGAATACTAGCCTTTCTTTATAAATTGCACATATTAATACTTTGAAATTAAGATTCAAATATACCGACGTCTATGCTACATACATGAACGCGCACGCACACCACACACACACACACTGACAGATACACACGGCTGCGCATGCACGCACTAAGACAAGCAATCAAACAAACAAAAAACAGATAAACTCATATATAAACAGACATCAACACATTGATACTATTTTCTTACCAGAACAATCTGTCTTCACTTCTAAGGTATCATATGCCTTCCCTGTCTCCCTAAGATCACCAACTTTCCGATATGGTGTTACTTTGATGTAGTAAATTGTGTTAATTTGAAGATTTTCAATTTTCCAATAAGGATCTGAGTCATAACTAACTATACCCACTTCTGTATAGTTAGTGTCATCCAGGTCAATGCTGTACCGTATTAGGTAGCCATAGAAACCACGTAAATTTACAGATATTCCATTAATATGTTCCCATCCTATCTCAATACTGTCACTGGTCTTATTTAGTAGCATCAGATTTTCATGAGTGTTCTTGGGTGTTTCTATGGATATGAATTAGGAAATAATACTTATACAATGGCAAATGATTTATTATATAAATATAATTTAACATTGACTATACTCATATATAATTGTTTTAACATACCTACCTATGTATGTCTTACATTGTATATCAGTCCACCAAATCTGACATCCATCATGACATGTACCGTTATCCCTGTCACATACAGTGTTAGCCTTACATTGACCACATTGATCCTGACAGTTTGTTCCGTAAATTCCGTCTTCACATTCTAAAGATAATGATTATATTAGTATATAAATAGACAGTTCTTTATATTTTAATTATTATAATCGTCAATAATTATGTAATTCCGACCAATAACTTACTTTGTATACAATCTGGTTGATACGATCCATGACATGTCACACAACCAGTGACGTCATTACAGTTAACACCAACAGGACATTGCGTACAATCTGGAATATTATTTATTTCAATAATAAAAATAGATTACACAAACTAACTGATAAGATTCTTTCTACTAATATTACAAAAGGTAGTAAAATTTGTGTATTTCATTATTATTATTATTATTATTATTATTATTACTATTTCTGCTCATTTATTAAATACATTGACAGAGTTATGCAAATTTCTAGATTACACGAAATCGTCATGAAAATGAAATGGTCAAAACATTCAATATACAAATAAACAATGTTGCACTCATTTCACTTTACAATAAACTTGGTAGGCTATTCAGTAGATCCTAAGCATTCAGAAAAACACAATTAGTGGTGGGTCAAATCTTAATTTGACTAGACTAGTAGTATAAGTAGTAGTAGTCGTAGTAGTAATATTAGTACTAGTAGCATTAGAATAAACATGATATAATTTTGGACTTAAAATATTTAATATTCATCTTATTTATATTATTAAAGTTTAGTCTACACTTGATAATTGCTTCTATCCTCATCAGTTAAAACAAATTATGAAACAAAGTATGAAAGAAATAAATCGCATCTTTTTCTGTAAATGTATTTTTCTTTTGTTATTACACGTATGCACAACTGATTTAACTCACGTTTAATTAAAGATTAAATACATGTTTTAGTTTCTTCAGGTGATCATTCGTGATTCTCCATTTCCAAACGATTTAGAAAATGACTTCCAACAATCTATCAGTAACAACATTACTGGTGTTTAATCAAAAACAAATATCTTACCTATATATCTATGTCCTATTATGACTACTTCACACAGAACAGCACCTTCTTTCTTCGTAGCTTTAGCCTTTCTCATAAAGTGTACATATCTACCTATCAGTGGTCTAGGACATGTTATAGTAATATGTGTGTAGACGGCGTCATAATGATATCCACAGAGTACCTCGTTATCTGATGTGTTATATATTGTTAGATTAAACTTTTGTAGTTTTATATCAGGACTTGGAAATATATGATAATAATATTAGTTATAAATTTAAAAAAAGTTAGTTCGCTCGTGTTTGCGTGTGTTTTTGTATATATATATACCAGACAGGTGAAACGCTACACTTAGTTAAAGGTGGAATTTCCAGTAACTGAACAACATAGAGTATATGCTATTCATTTGTATTCCTGCATACACATACTTTATACATATTTGGACGTATATTTAATATATATATATATATATATATATGCATTTCCACTATATATCTCCAATACATCAGGCTTGCGCTTGACGAGATTCTGTATTTGGTCTTTGCTCACACCAAATGCCTCTCCAACGTTTTGTTCTAAAGTTAAGATTTTGCGACATCTACGAAACATCTTGGAATCCATACAGACGATTGACATTTCTTAAAATCGCAATGTTTAATATGTCAGGAATAGAGCGGACGTTGATATATCAAAATTATGATGTGATTAATTAAGACATTTGCTGACAATTTATATCCAAAATAGGTGTAGAGATTGCAATTACAACTGTAAAATAATGTCTTCATCAGTTTTGAGTTTGCATATCTCTAACAAGAGCTGGTCAAGCAGCATTTACCTTTAATGAAAGTGTATTTAAATCACATAACAAGTACATAACAATGCAAATAGCATTGCCCACTGGCCAAAACACCGTCAGCACAAAACAACATACATAACTGGGGAAGAGCTATCATTGGTCAATATGTTGGTGATGTTCGGCCAATGACAATCAGCGCTCAATCATGCCAATAAATCCTTAATCAAATTATCGCAACTAGCTGTTGATTGACAGGTAATATTGTTGGCCAGGGACACTGACACTATAGCGTTTGGCTGCGTCAGGCAGGTGGCGACTCTAGACAGGTCAGTTTAAATGGGACTTGCATCGGGACTTTGGAAAAGTGGCGTTTAATAGCAGGTGTCGCTTCCAGTCAGGTGGCATTAAGAGCAGGTTTCACTGTATATGTGTGTGTCTGTGTGTGCGTGTGCTTGTGTGTGGTCTCTGTGTGTGTGTGTGGGAGGGAGTGGCTGCATGATACGTTTAATGAGTTTATACGGCCATTTCAAAATTAAATTTGTCAGTTGAAGTTCAAACCCATATTATAACTTGTTTATTTTGTTGCATACGGTGTCCACGCAACTAAATGTATTTACATCACATAATTGCCAATTAAATAAATAGCATGTGTATATTATATAATACTTACCGTCCTTTCTTGCATATATCGTAATATTATATATTTTGTATACATTTCCCAGATCAGTCCACCATTCAACTGGTAATCCATCAGCATTACTTAGATGAGCACAATGTGTATTTATAACATCAGGTATAATACCGTCTAGAGCTCCAGTAGCTGGGTAACGCTTTTGATAGAAGGGAGTTGCTGTCATGTTAGTTGATTTGTATAATCCAACATTACCTTTAACAATAAACAATTAAATGAAAAAATAAATACAAACACTAATAGACATTATTTATCCCTAGTGAACATAAATTAGCTAATTATCATATAATAAACATACCTCCCACTTTAACAAATTTAATATTTATTATCTAAAATGTTCTTGTGACAAACAATTTTGAGATTTACAAATAAACACCTAAACGATCTATTATTGATATGTAATAAGACAAATATTTTCGTCATTTATCTAACATCACTTATCTCCATTTACCTATCTGACAAGATGGTCCACTCCAGGTATATCCAGAAGGAAGTGACGTAGTACAGCCACTGGGACATGTACCTCCACTACACTCATTGTCTACAGCACAATGACACTGGAAGGCACAGTTATGGTCATCACTGTATAAACAATAACCTGAATATATTACAGAAAATATGAAAATTGTACAGAAAGGTTCAGCATAAGATTGTGTTTAATAACTAATAGTTATAGGCAAAATTCATATTTGAGGTAGATCTTTTATAAGCGATAGGGAATATAATTCAAGACTATATGGATTAGAAAGATACAACTCTTTGTATTGTTTAAACACACATATACGCGCACACACATACATACAAACGCACACACGTTTAATGCCCACACTCACTACATGTGAATTTCTGCAGGGAACTCACTACACAGTGAAATAATCATAGTAGAGTAACAAATAGAAAATATTCTTTAAACTTTTATTCAGTGTCCTTAAACGTAATCTTATTTATTCTTTATCTTTAAAAATTAAAGTATGAAATTTCAAAGGAAAGTCACTACTACATATGGTTACTCACATGAAAGTCACTACACAAGACACAATTATAGTTAAAATACAGTAATCATGTACTCTTATCAGTAAATACTCCATGAAATATGTAATTATGAATAAAAACACTGCATCACATCTTGAGCAGTGGTATTGGACACAGCTCGCGGGGTTGGTGTGTCCAAAATTAACCGTAGTTGTATGTGGGAATAGATTTAGCTTCCCTAGTTCCAGTTATGTCCAGTCTGTACTATGACATTCAAGGCTAACTTCAGTCTCCTTGTCATTAATAACACTAAAATCCTATATTATAATTATAGTTTGTATAGCAGACATTCGGCTTGATTTAAAAATGTTAATATATAAAACGCCAATTCCCCCATAATGGTATGTTAAAGCGGTGATTTAAATTTTCTATTTCTGAAGAATAGGTCATTGTATTTATTGGATTTGTTTGTCAATGGGGTATTTGACCCCCCCCCCTCAGCAAATATCACAATGGATATTATGCTGCGGTTGAAATGTTCCGCTTTATGTGCGTGGCCACTGTATGTTTCCAGGTAAGTCCATTCTGAGAAAAGTTGATCTAGAGCTGTATATTCCGTGTATTATTTATGTCTTTGAATGGACGCTGTTTAGGTGTCTGGCTTGGTTATCCAGCATTTAAATGACTGTAGCAGGCACAGTACACTCTTAAGGCATTATAAGTACTCATGACTCAGAAATATATACATCGCATCTCGAGCGATGGAATTGGACACAGCTCGCGCGGTTGGTGTGTTTTATATAACAACTTTAGTTGGATATAAAATTAACCTTGGTTGTATGTGAGAATAGAATTATCTTTCCTATATCCAGTTATGTCCAGTTTGTACTATGGCATTAAAGACTATCTTCCTTGTTGAAATTTGGGATAGAGACCCCTGACCGTTGCCTATTGGGCACAGCTACCTGGTGTCATCTTCTGTTGGGTCCGTTGATGGTGGTGTTTATAGAGCTCTTTCAGTAGACGTGGGGTGACGATGTCTGCTATGAATGTGGAGTTTCTTTTAATCAATGCTGCTAGGTAATGATCTGGAAATTTGTAGTCTTCAGGGAGGTTATGATCTTTTAGTCTCCTCGGTACTTCAGGTAGACTGGGCAGTTGAGCAGATAACGTATTGGATTGTATACGGTTGTTGACAATGAAGGCATCATACTAGGGTTGACAGACCTGTAAAGTTTCGTGTGTATGACCAGAACCGTAGTCGTCTGAGTTAGGTATTGGCCGGTCTGTTGTTGAAGAGGTCATGTCATACTACAGTGGTTGTCTGGTACCAATCCTTGGATAATTATGTGCCGTCTGTATATATAGATTTGAGTTGATTAGAGATGAGTCTATCAATGAGATGGTTTAATGTACCAGGTGTATGTTCAGCGTGTTCGGGGACTTCTAGGGACGTGGCTTCGTTCGCATTATGTGATGATTTCAGGATAGGTGTGGAAATTAGCTATGGATATGATTAGTGGCCCCATAGAGTCCGAGTTGATGATGACTTTTACATGGATATACTGTATCGATATCCATTTTAGTGCTGCTTTGATTGCATGCAACCCAGCTAATGTGATCGGAGTGTGGTTTGGGATTCTTCTTCTTATTTCTTCGTCTTTTTCTTTAATGAAGCATGCCTAGGTTGTGGTTCCGTTTGCTTGGGAGCTAGTATCGATGTATATGTTGATGGTTGGTGTTCGGTTTTTATTCAAGTTGGAAATTCTGGTAGTGGCTTCTATTGCTGCGCCTTTATGATCAGGTTTCTTCTGGGTGGGTTCTGTTTAATTACTTGAATGAGTGGTTCTAACCATATAGCAGGTTCGTTGGACTTGGGGGAGGGGCGATTGGAGGTATGCCGATTTCCTTCTGGAGCCAAGCTGCATCGATTGACCATGAGGCCTCTGTGTATAATGTCGGTCTGAATGGGTTTAATAGCAGTTGTCAAGAGATATGTGGCTGTTTACTTTTTTATTAAAAGTCGGATGGGCGAGATTCCTGATTCAATGTAAACCAAGATGGCGCTTGTATCATTGAGAAGGCCCAAGATGTAACACAGTGGGACTGTTTGTGTTCATTCTAAGCACTATAAGCCTGAGTTGCAGGCTAGTAAAAGGGCAGAAGCAGCGTATAATAGGACAGCCTGTAACAAGGAATTGTACAGAGTTATGAGCATCTTGGTATTGACACCAATCTTCTGATTTGTGATGGTCTTGATCATGTTGAATCTAGAGTCTATTTTATGTTTAGTTTCTGCTACATGTCGGGCGAATGTGAGTCTTCTGTCTATAGTGATTCCGATATATTTATGATTATTTACCATTTCTAGATATTGTAGGCCCAGGTTAAATTTATGACTTTGTCTAGATGTGTTGGCTGCCTTGTCTACTGAGTTTAGGGCTTTCTCGAGTTTTTGTTCTGGGCTACTTTCAAGACTAACTCTAGTCTGCTTTTCATAAATAACATTTAAGAACAGTGACAATTAGGTTATATAGTTTATATAGTATTGCTATCAAGAAAGATACAGCAACTGAAAAATAACTATAAATAGGGCTGCTTAGATAATTAATCTAAACATTCTCACTACTGCCATGATCTGACTTGGGTGTTCTACTTCCAAACTTCACGGCTGTAGGTGATTCGTTTTTTAGGTTCTTAGTGGCTTAGGGACTGGTGAGACATTACACATGTCTCAGCACGAAGTCGCCACTCTGGATTTAGTCCCCTGAAGAAACGTCCAGAGTTTGAATACACGGTTCGAGATTATCTGTGCCTTTTTTTATGCACAGCTAAAACACACATTGCCCGAGCCAGAGATTGAGGTTCCGGCTTTCTTTTACCGTTGTTGTTATATTTGATATCATAAAGGGTTAGTGACGAGTAGGTCATAGTATGTATTGGATTTGTACATTTATGAGGTATTTGACTCTCCAGAAAATATCCCAAGTCATATTATGCTGCGGTTGAGATGTTTCGTTTTCTGAGTGTGGAAGCTATGTTTCCTGGTCCGCGCATTCTAAGAAAAGTTGATCTAGAGCGGTATATTCCATGCTCTCTGCGTCTTTGGAGGGACGTCGTTTAGGTGTCTGGCCTGGTTATCCAGCATTTAAATGACTGTAGCGGGCACAGTACGGTCTTAAGGCATTATAAGTACTCCTAACTCAGGCATAGAAACACTACATTGTATCTAGAGCGGTGGCAATGTATATTTAATAAAGCGCTCTTACTAGCAGGAGCCATTCAAAGGCGCTGTACAAATAATATGTAATATAATAATACCCCAAATAATATGTCTGTAAGAACCCTATAATGATTTAAAAGATTATGATTATTTATCTGTGAAAGCAACCTTAAATAAGTGTGTTTTAGAATAGATTTAAAATTTCCAAGAGACGACGCATTTCTAATATTTGCCGGCAACTAATTCCACAAAGTGGGGCCTGCAACACTAAACGCACAATCACCATATGACTTGAGCCGAGACACTGGCACCTGCAGTAGTATCTGACTGGATGACCTGACTTTCCAGGATGACTTTCTAATGGACACCAGTTCATGCAGGTATTCTGGCGCCATATCAGTAATAGATTTATAAGTTATTAACAACATCTTTAAATTGATAAGCTGTCTAACAGGTAGCCAATGTAGGTTTTGAAGAATTAGGGTGATATGATCATATTTTCTAGTATGTGTTACAATGCGAACTTAACTATTCTGAATTCGTTGAATGAGATTAATGTCATAATCAGATATCCCATATAACAGGGAGTTACAATAGTCTATACGATATGTAACAAAGTCACTACATGGACGAGACAAACACACATAGCAAAGTAACTACATGGTCGACACAGACACATATAACAAAGTTAATACATGATCGACACAAACACATATATCACAAAGTCACTGCATGATCGACACAAACACACAGAACAAAGTCACTACATAGTTGACACAAACACACATAGTCTACACAAACACACAGAGCAAAGTCACTACATGGTCGACACAAACACACATAACAAAGCCACTACATGATCTACCCAAACACACACAGCAAAGTCACTACATGGTCGACACAAACACATATAGCAAAATCACTACATGTTCGACATAAACACACATAACAAAATTACCGCACAAACTGTTCTAGATGCAACACTGTTAGATCTACCGGTTATTGGCATCCATTTTGTTTGACATATGGTCAAACATAAATACTAATAATATCACAGCCGTAATTTGGAGTTATTTTTGTTTGGTAGATCTACCAAATAATTTTAGGTGGAATAAATTATGATGGATCTAGTTCCATTACCAAATGCCATAATTAAAAATAACAATGATATCTTAATGACTACTAAATCCATACTTACTGAGTTGTTAGTTTTTACTTAATCCTTATTCATTACAAACACATTTTTGAACACGAATAAGTGCAGACATACTATTATCAGTAAGGGAAGGAACCCGATCGCAGGTCGCACTTCAAACAAAGGGCGCCGTTCGTTTGAAGTACACCATCCCTTAGAATGAAGGTTCGTTACGGTTGGTGACATTCATGTGATCGACAGTAAGGGACGGACCTCGATGGCAAGGCACCCTAGAAATAAAGGGCGTCCTTTAGGACACTAACAAAATCTGGATGTTTTAAAGAGGATTTTAGGTATTATTTAAAATAACAAGCATTTGAACTGATGAAATGAATAATTTTCAGCTTTTGAAGATTTAGTTCACATGCCCTAATTTTTTCAGTACAGTATCTATATGACTTCAGGAGTTATTTCCACATCATTTACAAAGTAATTTTCCCTGGTGTAGTGACTTTGTTGGTGTGCAACCATGTCTGAGTAGTGAGTTCGTGGGTAAAAGAAGTACATACACGCACACATACTCACACACACACACACACACACACACACACACACACACAGGTGCACGTATATATATATATATATATATATATATATATATATATATATATGCAAACAAATTGAAACAGATAGACGAAACATACCTATAAATGCATTTTAAAAGGTTTTAATTCATAAGTGTGTGTTAAAGGAAGAGTTCACCTTCATTTCAGAATTTCTAAACTAATACAATTATAATATCACAAATTATAAATGAAGTCAAAATTTGAATACGATCAACAGCATATTATATATTCCAGTTACAAATTCTTGTTAATCAACGATTAATAGTCTGAGGGCCTTATGCTCCTGAAATCTGATGGCAGTTATTCAAGCTGTTTGTATTACCCGGTTAAAGCAATGTAATCAGGGGTCTCTGAAACATGTAATTTTGGAACAAAAACGAATTTTCAAATATAAGAGTATAGTTGTACCAAACAACGTCGTATGTTACTGAAATGGCTAAAGAAAACATTAGTGAAGATTGTTTTGCACTTTTGTAATAAGAAGCATCTACGGAGCTGTCATATTTATGTAAATGAACCAATAACAGTTAGTAGAAGAGACCATGTAATCTTTGGTAGCTGTTAAGTTGAGTAATGATTACCCTCCAGTAATTAGGATTATTTCCTTATATCTACGACACCAGGTACAGTTCGTGATTAATACTGTGGTACTTAGGGTTATTCTTATAATAATTACACATTTAAATCATTATCAGAACATTTAACGGAAACATATTATCATGAGGAAATAAAATTAATTAAAACTGAGGATGTATTGATCATAGAATATCACTTAATAGATCAAATAAGACAACGAAACTGAAGATATAATATCAGTCATGATAATAGTATTTGAACTGGGATGAAATCTATAGATACAATGTGTGATATATTTCCTTTGTAATTCGCCAAAGGAAGGTATGCCATAGTGAACAAACATTCCACTTATCCCACAATATTTATCCAGTTTCATAATTCACATAAGGCTATTATTATAACCTACGGATAGTGTTTTCATAAAGGTTGCAGAAGAATCATATCATAACTATGTAGAGTACAGGGTGGTACAGCATGATAGACATATAACCACCTTGACGCCATTAGAATAAAAACAAAATGTTCTAATCAATACATTAGCATTAGCATAAAATTTACAAAGTTTTCTTTTCATATTAGATTTACAAGAGTAGGTTTATATTTAAGAAATTTAAATATCTATAATTATTAACATAGTCTAACTAATTATAACACAAATACAACGGTAGATAGTTAAGATCTTTAAGTTTCATACGTTTGAATAACAGTATTCCAGCTTGTTTTACAACATTAGTAACAATAAAGGTAGTGAAAGTCGCATTTCCCTATTTCCCAGACATGGTCTGGTCTTGGTACTAAAAAGCAATAATACGGATTAAATATATCGGCATTCCTTTGGTTGTAATTTATAAATTAACGCAAAATGTTGTTTATAAATTCAATACATTCTTTAAGAAGATAAATACACAAGTCACTAGAAAGTTCTTTTTTAAACCAAACTGGTTACAGGAAGTCCAAATAAATACTTCACACCTTGTGAGTAATATTTGTGCAAAACAATTTGAACACAGAGAGGCTAGGGGAATTGGCCTGTAATTATCCTTAACTTAGAGGATGTCGTATTTGTTTTTAACAAGCTGTATGATAACAGAATCAATGATAGATTTAGGTAAACAAATATTGAAGTAACACCTAAAACCAAGCAAATGTGCAGTCTTTGACTTGAATATATAAATGCCTCGCCTGCTAATACATTCAAGCCGGAAAATTTACTTTTTTTTCAATTACTTGATAGGATAAACCACTTCAGCTACAGAAACATCTATACCACTAACAAAATTACTATCACACAATGTTGTTGTAAATTTATTTTTATATTTATTTTGTCCGACACAATTAAAAATTGATTCATAATGGCCTCGGCATATTTCTGCAATTAGAACTTCAACTTAAATATTATTAACTGAATTTCCAGAATGCTATACAAACTTGTTGACTGAGTTTATCAACAGGTTTATCAGCTTTTATTTTTTCTTCAACTTTTTTACAGTAACGGATAGCATATATAAAAAGCGAGCAACTAAATTTCATATGATTATAAATAACAGTCTAGCGAGGTTTAGCGATTATGAAATCGAAAGGTATCACTGGCTATGGAATGACTATCCTTCACATGGTCATTCCAATATAGGATCTGTTGATTATAATATGATTTAACATCGGGTACGCAATCCTAAATAGTTGTTTGTAAAACATGAATAATATTGTTATAAAAATACTTATTTCCTATAATTGCCATTCATTTGAACAGTTACAGTCATCACATAACCATGAATCTGAATGAATATCAGCCTCGACAATAACTTGTCAGAAGCGATAATATTATCAGCTACGTCTTCATCGGTGATATTTTTCCAAGAAATATTCAAAGTGTTATCATTAGACAATTTACACTTACAGTCTAATAGACTGTAACAAACACTTAGAAATGACAATCATTAACAAAGTCCTTGTAAATTTCAAAATTGTTTCACAATTCATAATAATCTATTAGTCGAAACAGGACATTAATGAGTTTATAACGCACACATGTTTCAGTTCATCAGAATAAATTTTGGTATTGAAGTCATCCAAAAAATATACATATGATGACTCATAATTATCAATAATTTTGCACTATTTGTGTAACTAATCCGTATATTCATCATGGTCGTCAGTATGTTCAAATAGGAAATAGACATTTAAGAATAAATGTTTATATCCGGCAATGTCGTCTACCTCTAAGGTATCATATTTTACAACTACTCATAATTTGTTTAGATATTTTCTCCATAAGGAGGCTTATTCCACTACAGGGGGAGCTATATACAAATCTGACTCTATTATGTATGTTGGATATACCATAACCACATATATTAGTATGTATATTTCAGGAATCAGACATGTTATAATTACTGTGTTTGTATGTGTGTATGTGTGTGTTGTTTGTTTTCACCTTCAACTCACTACATAAGTATGGATACACACCAATCAACTCACTACATCTGACCAACTCACTACCTCGACCGAGGTAATGAGTTGGCAAATTTCACCAAACTTTGCTAAAATGTTATTTGAGTCACATAATTGCTATTTCCACTTTCATTTCAAATGATGTCATTTGAAGGTATAAACGTGAAATATGTGTATTGTAGCAGGTAAAGTTTATACACTTTACTCCATTAAACAAATTAATGTAGTTGTGCCGCCATCTAGTGAGGTGTTGTGTTATCGCGTGCAATTTCGTAATCTCACGAGATTTCACCGAGCGTCTCTTCACCTGTTCACCAGTGGTCTGCTTGATACTTTGAAACGTATATACGGAATACAGAGGAATATAGAAGATGTACCTGTTGATTTAGGTAAGTAACAATGATCAGTTAACCTCCTAAAAGTATCAATGTATCAGTGGCATATGCATTGTGCATGATGTGATTTTCTTGTCGCCAAGATTGAAGATATTCTGCGCAGCCGCAAGCAGTTGAGGCAGACATGCTTTCTAGCTTAAGCATTGGTGCATGTAACATTTCTCCTCCCATTATTTAATTATATATTATCCATACATGTATATAGATTACATTTACAATATCACAATCCGCCTATGGTATTTGTGTCGCGAGTTGTCCACCTTTTTAGGGCTAGCTCTAGGCAGCTTATGCTAGTTTATTGCGCACGGCACTCTCAATTCGAGAGTGACCTCACTGCCTCAGTAAATAAATTTATTCACAATGTCAACAATAAATATATGATTATATCATAAATAAATCTGGAAATTGAATACTATAGAAACTATTAGCATGCATCCATGATTACTCATTTACGAATAATCTGGCTATATGTCCCATGATACTGATAGACATAGAGTGATAGACTATTTGGCAAAGAGGAGCAATAAAATAGGAAAGAGAATATAAATTTGCCAAACAATATTGATCATTGAGGATATAATCGAATCATCACAATATATAAATTGAGAGATTTTGTAAACTTACCATATGTCATTGGTTTAGTACCCAGCAGGGTTGTGAAAGTAATAAATACACACTTTTGATGATTAGAAAATATACTCTTACATGGGGATGCACCCAAGACTATGATGCACCACATGATATAATACCTCTTTAACTAAAAGCACCTTGTGGTTAGGCTTGCGCATATTTTACCATATTAACACTTACATGTGCTGTTACCAATATACTGGAACTAAATTGATCCTGAACTTTGGTTCCTTATATATATATATATATATATATATATATATATATATATATATATATATCAAATATGCACACTGACTGTGGCACAGCACATGTACATTTAACCAATTAAAATGGTCTGGATACCTTGGGCTCCACCCACAACACGGTGACACCACCACATAGCATGCCTGTAATATATATAGAGATATTGCTATTTAGGAATTTACCCCCGTTCAATGTTTACAACAGGCAAAATTAAATTAAATCCATAAATTAATTTACCATTTAATTTTTTAATTCAGAAATATTTCTTCCATGACAATCCTACTTGGAATATAAACTACTCGGAGTATGTATTCCAAGTAGGTACTCGGAGTATCTACTCATGGTAAAAAATATTAGGCAAAAAAAGAGTCGGAAAAAATGTTGGAATTGGAATTGATAAATTTGAGGTGGAAGTGGAATTGAAATTGACAAAATCGAATTGATCCCATGTCTGCCCAGGGGATACATTTTTGAACCTGATGACCAACCTCTCAAGTTACATTACTTTAATTTCTGTTGGTAATTTCATGCTACTGTAACAATAAATCTCTTCTTGTAAAAAACAACTGTTGTCATTACAGGTATAAAGCACAGGAGATTCTGCATGAAATTGTTGGTGAAAAAAGAGGCATATCTCTTGACATACTGACATTTTGTGGACTGCTGTTAATAATATGAATGCAAAGTCTAATTAGTAAAATACAATTAATAATTTAATGGAAATAAACTTTACAAACACATAATCAACAGAGAACATAAACCTTTTGGTATATTTCTAGTGCACCATTTTAGGCTTGCTGCTTAATGATAAGTGTTCATATATTGAAACTAAAATAAGATTCTATCAGTTTAAATTTCATTCAGAAACCTATTTATGCTTGCATTTGAGACTATAATTGTTTAATGCTTTTTTAGTTAAGATCATTTAGCTTGATAAATTATGTATTCTTGTAGTATACATATAAATGATCATTGTATGATTGATTGTTGATTATCTCTTACAGAAACCCGTTGTCAATACAACAAAGACTTCCTAGGCAGATATTTCTCATGCAGAGACTTCCCAGACAGTGAGTTCAGGTGTGGATCATGGTCAAATTATTTATCTTTAATCTACAGAGTTAATAAGCTAACTAACCAAGTGGTAAAACACATTCACAAGTTTTAACATTGTGTGTTGCTCTGCAGTGGAGCGGTTACCAGCTATGTGCCCTATGTGAGGCAATAGAAAATATGACCCTTCATTTGGCAACATTATGTTTGGCTGTAGCTGATGTTGATAATTCATATCAAGTTAAATGTTTCTAAAATGCCATATAACTATACACAATTTTAAAGCTTATATTTACCAATTTGTATGTAAATCCAAATAATCTTGAAAGATCACTATTGCAAGCAATAAACCCTTTATTTCAAAACCTTAATAAGAACAAAAAGAGGTTATTTGTCATAAATAGGGAAAGTACCTAATTTTGGAAGGCCATGATATAATGATACATTATAAACAAGCAGTTTTACAAGATGTTGGCCAGTAAATGGATTTACTTTATTTAATTTACTTGCTTTAGGCCTAGCGAGTACTTTAAGATAAAACCAGTAAAGAAGAGCTGTTTGTTATTAAACAAATAAACATTATTGATTTCGCAAAAATAATTTAATCTTTAAGTTATCATAGGCAAACTCTGAAGAAAACAACATTGAAATAGCCATTATTTTAGAATACAAAGGAATTTGAAGTTAATTATATTATGTTATGAATATACAAGCTTTAATGTAATCTGTTTTCAGAAACAAATCAGCAATAAAAAATTGAATAACATTTATTAAAGCTTTATTGATAAGAACTGACATAGTGTCCCTATAAACTATTCACAAATTAATTACTCTACCACATCATAATATTTGATAGAAGATCAAATATAAGCCTTATTAATCCATCTTTCAACTTTCACTGACTTGTCACATATCAAAATAAAATAGATATGAAATCTCAGTCACTGGAACAAATATTAATTAATAATACCTCAGATCCATTAACCTGGTTATTGAATTGAGTTTAACATGTTTTAATGTGAGACAATTATAATGTCTCATCAGTCTCCATGTAGCTGTCTACTAAAAGTCCTAATAACTAAGTCATGGTCTCTGTAACTTAACCAAATGTGAGAAATGTCTAACAAACTATTATTATTATAGCTGTTTCTGAATCTGATTATGTCTATGTTAGTGTGTGGCTGTGAGCCTTAGCATACACACACACACACACACACACACACACACACAATATATATATATATATATATATATATATATATAAAAAAATATGGTGGCACTAGCTTAGAACATCAACACCTAAACATTTTTAAATCCTATGCTTCCATAAATTTGTATGCATGAAACTAAATAGAATAAATCTACACCTCCACACATTATAACACACAACACACACACACAAACTACACTATAATATATATAACATATATATATATATATATATATATATATATATATATACATTATAATATCGATAGTAACCTTGTATTAGATTGACCTAATCTTGTGATTTAATCATGTGATATTATTCTTTGCATCACAGCTGATATAAGATGCTCATGTTGATCATCAAACTAAAGTCTAACACCTTCTAACACAAATTATGATAACATCAATTCTGCAGCTGTAAAAGCTATGACCTGGGAGTATTTATCATGTTATCTGAAAGGAATCATAACAGACTTACTACTGAACAGGGAACAAACCATATAATTCAGATTAAACAAGAGAGTACATGGAAATGTTAGTAAGAGACATTACTTCCTTTTAAAAAGACACACATATCTAACCATACAGTAACTGATTACAGAATAATGCAAAATTATAACAAGTATTATTGTAACACTAGGTGTAGTACTCATCACATGTATAAAATAAATTTATATTGTATATAAAACAAGAAAAAATGTATAACCACCTGGACAAACTACAGGTAATAAATAGTATCTATCACACAACCAACTCTTCCGGAGAAACTTAAAGTGAACAATTGTTATGTAAAGAGATGGGTCCCTTTCTTTTAATAATATGTTATTAAAGTTAGCCAGTGTGTATAATCACTTGCACAGTTCAGGTATAAAGACCAGTTGTACATGGTGCATTTATCAATGGAATATAAATGACACTGCTCATACTTGTATTTGTGTGTTTTAATTCACTGAATTAAATGAAGCCAAAATAGCTAAGGATTAGCCTATATGATATCAGTAGCCAACAAGTGTTTCTGTATAATCAGTCAATCAGTCATCCACATCTTGTTGTTCAATAACAGATTGTTTGTGTAACAACAAGTAGGTGCAGAACTTACTTTCTGTGAACCAGAAGTATAATGAACCTAAGATTAAATCAGTTAACACAAGATCTACAGTGTATAACACTAGTCAGATAGCTTTGACTCCCAAAACAAAACACTCATTTTATGTATTGAATTACCACATTTAGCTAACATAGACAACTCACTCAGTTAAACAGTAGAAATAAGAAGCACTAAATACAACACACTGTAAGTTAACCCACTCTTGACTTTTTCTTTATTAATGCTCCTTTTGTTTGGGATAAAATGTGAGTAAAGTAAGTTATTACTGAAAAAAACATTTAAATGTGTTAACATTTAATAGCTTATACTGAAGTCATATTTTGTCAACCTAACTCACTCTGTATAGGAGCTGACAACAACAAGAACAGCCAGTAATATCTCCTAAAAAGAGTATCACCCAGATGTCATATTTTGTTCTCATAGGTAGCTCAAATCTCAGTTCTCACACTACAAGATAGTTATGCATTACTGTATAAGTTATGTAATCTTTGATCTTATTTTGATCATTAGTTTACTGAACTACTTTCAAATCATCTAAATTACAAACTTTGGGAAGTTTCAGCTAGAAGACATTTTGTTGCCACAAGTTATACTCATCTCTACTTGCTAATATAAGGAGGAGTGACTCCATGAGTCAACATTAAACAATGATATATCAATATGAAAAATTAATTAGAAATAAAAGTGATACCAAAAAATTCCGATATGATGTCATGAAGCCACCAAATGTGTGTCAACTATTTCCTGTGTGTTATTCTGGTAATATAACAGTCCAAATAAATAAATAAATGTCCAAAGAACATAAATAATTTCTTAATGGGTTGATTACATAACAAACTAACATTTTGACTTAAAACAACATACATATTAAGTTTAACCTGCATATGTGCCCTTTATTTGGATTTTAGTTTGCAATTTCACTGTATAACTCTGAATGAAAATAAGAATATAGCTGGGTTTTTACTAGAAACAAATATTGTGGTAATACTTTGTAGAAAAAAATGTGGTAAACTGTAAATAGCATAAAATATTAAACATTATAAGACTGAAGCTAAAAAATGTACTACCAGCCATTTATAGCATATATCACTAGGAATATTTACAGTTATATAAGCACATTCAATCATACATATCTCACAAATATTTCATATAGAAAAGCTAGACAAATATTATAAACATAATATAGAGTAAAGCATTAATTGTCAATTAACACCCGAGAGACTGTAGTATTATACTTTACATATTCTATTGTGATTCAACATTGCCTCAGATCATTTTGTAGCATAATAGTGACTCCGGTGTTATAGCGGTTGAGCAGGTTTGATCCCATCACAGGTTTGATCCCATCAAGACGTCGAAACTTTTCCAAGGATTACTTTCTCGGCTCACAACATCATGGGTGTATGACCATGTTAAACAGGGCTGCTGTCTCCGCTGAGTTGTTAAAAATGGGGGCTTTAACCCCTAGGACGTAATATACCCTTTGGGTATTTCGGCTCGATTTTTCTATACTACTCCCCTGTGAATGGTGGGGGAAGAGATATGAACAACTACTCGGTAATGGGGACCACAATGGAAATAAGTGCTTACACATTCCTGTGCTATCCCAGTTTCATAATCATAGATCAGGGGTCGGCAACCTACGGATCCAGTCTGCAGCAACATTCGGTTTGGTCCGCGACAATATTCTGGAGTTTAGGGTATTTGTGGATTGTAGAGTATTTGGAAACTATGGACATTCCCGCATCTCTTTTGACCCACTTACACATTGGTGTTGGCCGTCACTCACCGCGTAATTATCAAAACAATTATTTTTTCAATTCAGTTTAAACTTTTATTGCGCTTATTTTCAGTTAAACGAAACCTACGGCACGACAAAACCAGACCAGATAGCTATGCCGTATACCTTGTTTGTGATCCCTGTTAAAACTGTCCTTTGCTGCAGAGAAGGCATTGATCTAAATTAAGGTCCTTTTCTTTGAGATCGACAATATCCTTCGTAATAACAGTCATCAGGCGCAGAGATTAATAGTATACTGATAAAATGTTGGATAAAAACGAAATACTATTTTCTGTCAAGTCCTGCATGGTTCTCAGATTTGGCATTCTTGGTAGACATTTCAAAACATATGAATGTATTGAACATAACATTACACTGCAGAGATGAGTTCATCAACAAACTGTTTAAACACATCTGCGCATTTGAGATGAAGCTTCTTCTTCTGTGGGTTGGACAACTCAAACAATGCAATTATGCAAATTTTCCAACGTTGTCTGCAAATCAACCTAACGAGGCCACTACGTATGTTGGTTGCTTTTATTGGACAGCTGCGAGAACATTCAAAACTCAATTTGCAGATCTGCACGCCAACAACCAGGCTTTGAAATTATGTCCAACTCTGTTGCCAGTAACCGTGGTCAGTCTTGTCGTTCATCTGCAGATGGAACTGATTGATTTGCAAGGCAACATTGATTTGAAAACCAAGGTTACTGAAGTTGCGATAGTTAAGTTTTACCAAAAATATGTTCAACCGACTAGTTTCCCATGATCAGTAAGCTGCAACGTGTACAGAACACGGCAGCTCGCATTGTGACTAGAACAGCTAGACATAATCATATCACACCTGTTTTAAAGAAACTTCATTGGCTACCAGTAAAATACCGTGCTTAGTTTAAACTTCTGGTCCACAAGCATAAGGCATTGTACGATCGATCTCCTGTGTATTTGAGAGACATGTTACAGATGTATACACCAGGCAGGACTCTAAGATCCCAGAATACACAACTATTGGTAGTACCTAAGATGCGGATCACAGCATATGTCAACAGATGTTTTACTTATGCAGCACCCATTCTATGGAATGCACTGCCTGCCGATATTAGAAAATCTAAGACAACAGAGACTTTCAAAAAACATTTAAAAACATATTATTTTCTAGTTCACTATAACCATTTAACAAATCTAGTCATTCTTAATAACGTGTATATATAACATGTTTATATTCTATTTTTATCTTCTAGTTAATAGCAGTTCGATATATTGTTATATCAGTATATTATAACGATTTAATTTAGTTGATTAAGTTTAGTTTATTTGTCTCTTTTTTTAAATCACACTATTACGTCCAAAAAAAACCTAATCACCACTATACTGTAATATTTTATTTTACATTTAATATATATTATTCCATGTCATTTTAACATTTTACGTTTATATGTCTTGTATTGTAAAACACCTTTGAACATGATATAGTTTATGAAAAGAGTGCTACATAAATATGGTATATAATAATAATAATGCATCACGTTTGAAAGATAATTGTACTATTCGGAAGCGCGTACCTATGTGAACAACTGCTCACCAAAGTGATTTTTGCAAAGAGAAAGATGCATAGTAAACTCACTGATGCACATTTGAGTGTACTATGTGGCTTGTGAGTACACATCTACAGTTTGATGTTCAGGGGTTGTTGAAACAAGCCCAGCACCACTGGTGACGACACAGCTCATTGAATTGAAAATACAAATTAAACGTTACATATAATTAATTCGTTCACGTTTTGTTTTTTATTATATTAATAGTATATAATCATTAACATTCATGTGGTTACTATATGTGAAGAGTAGATCGATGTATAGGTCATGGGAGACACACACAGTATTATCTGATTATACAGCTTTTTCCATTTTCCACCTCAAAAATATAGCCGGCCCTTGTCATAGATCATGAAACGAAAGAAAAACCAAAACCTAACTCTTAAGCCGCAGCTATAGATCTGTAATAGACATTCGTAAACTTTGGTGTGAATTTGAAAAGTACCGAGATCCGGGACGCGGTAGGCTGAGCCGTCCGTCCCTCCCGGATCTCTGCCTTAGCTAAGCAGTCTCTTTCAAAACTCCGAACTTATGTAGTTTCGAATCTACTTTATTCCTATGCATTCTACTCACTTCTACTCGAAACTGTACACTACTCGAAACGCTGCACTCCACCATCAAAAACTACAAAAATCAAGATATATATATATATATATATATATATATATAGGGAATTGTCCTCTCAGCACCATCAGCGTTATTGTCCGGTAGACCCCAAATAGTGACCTGGTCCAATCACCGCTGACATGAATGAGTCAAGAACAATTCTTACTAAAATCTCCCATACATCCAAACCGGTATATAAAGGGGAATTCTCCCCCATCACAATTCAGGCTGTGCTGAATAAGCAAAACATCACAATCCACGTGTTGTCCAGTAGAGACCCACATGTCTCTTGATACCATATCCGCTGACTTCGCTGTACCATAACAAACATTCACTAACAAAACTTTCACACATTCAACCCACACCACGAAAACATTAATACAACCAAGTCAAGTGGCTCTGACATCCACACCCTTGTGCCCCCAACAACTGGTCGGCCAGAAACCGCCAAGTGTCACGATCGGCTGACAACCAACTTCTTTCGCACATCAATCAACCGGTGAACTATGATTCCACACCCCTTTGACCCCACAATTGGTCGGCCACAAACATTTAAGCTGCATGAACGGACGATCAGAAATTTTTCCTAACATCAATCAATTCGATAACCAGTCATAACTACAATATATCTAGAAGCTGGATAAGATAGGTATGCAACAACTACAAGAGCAAGGTAACCGATTAATATTACTTTCAAGAGAATATAAATACTTGCGTATTTTGTCTTCAGGCTAATAATGACTGGGCTACTACTATCAGAAAGCTTAAATATAGAGAGGCGATACGAAAGCGCGCAAGGGAAATATCCTGTTACCAGCCAAATATGTAACAAAGTCAGGAAAGGTCTGTTCCACGGGCTCACTACATGCATGCTAACAGTCCCTAACCCTAGCCCTACCCCTAACTCTATCCCTAACCCTCTAATCCGAGCATATGCAGCTGACCAATATCCCGATTTGGGCGGTAGCAGGAATATTCCCATGATCTTTCTCATACTCTTGCCGCGCCATTTTGAATTTTGAACCAGTAGCGCACCAAGCGAATCGGTGCACTTCTCATATAAACAAAGGCTCGCTGGTTCTACACATGTGATCGTGTACATGTGTGCCGTATAGTTGAAATGAATTGCCAATACTAGTAGTATTACATACTCTTGTTATGCACACATGATATCGAAAAAACAAAGCTCTGAAACTGTAAATAAAGAATGATGTCACTTCACAGTCCAGTAACTTCACACCCTTCAATTTGCGATCACTTCACAGCTGATCAGAAAATAATTGAACGTGGATTAGGTCATTTCACAGCTAATTTTCTTTGTGTGTGGAAGGCGTACTTTTCAAAACTTGTTTATAATGAATATTATATTATATATATATATATATATATATATATATATATATATATGAGGTATATGCATAAACCTATTTTTATCATGTCAATTTATCATCAATTAGATCTATCACACACCACAATCACGGGCCATGTCATGGTCCATCAATTTTTATTTATTTGGATATATACATATATACAGCTATTATAACGCAACCATACATAATACAATTCATTACAAACTTTTTACTATAAATTCATCATGTCCGTTTATTATATATTAACTAAAAGAAATCATAAGTTCAGTTAGGGTCTATACCTCAAAAATATAGACCAATACAGGCCTGCCCAGCTGAGAACAAAGACTACACATGGAATATTAACAATGTTTATGTTTGCGTTACCATGTAAGAGATAGATAAATTAGTACTTTAGTACAGGGCATACAATAAGCAGCATCAAATAGTTTGTGCCACTGGCTCATCTACAAGTACAACCTGTCATCTGTTATCAAATGCACAGAATAACCCAAAGTGGTTCCCATCTCTAAACAACCACTACTACAAAAACAAAAATGAAATTTAGTCCATATCAGTGAACTGTTTAATAATATACACAATGTTTATAGGCCTTATATTATCTGTAAGAAGGTTACTCTAAGGCGCTTGACAATAAATAATTTATATGAATATAACATATTTACATTTTTTTAAATACATAATTCTGTTCACCCAAATATATCATATATTCAGTCTTGCACTTTCTGATGGTTATTGGAAGATTATTCCATAAGGTTGCAGCAGCCTTTCTGAAACATCTATTATCGTATGTCACTCCACGTGTTGTTGGTACGGCTAAGAATGCTCCAGACTCAGACCGTAGATACCTTGTCGGCTGATCTGGAACGCCAATTCTTCTAAGTGCTGAAGGGCAGTCCCTTTAAGTGCCTTAAAAATGTACATCAACATATTGTACTGCACCTATATATAACAGGAAGCCAATGCAGGGAGTTCAAGACCGGTGTTATATGTTCTCTTTTATGATAGCGAGTGGCTAACCTGGCAGAAGATTTCTGTACTTTCTATAGCCGTGTCATCAGTGTGCTTGGAAGACCATAAAGGAGAGCTTTGCCGAAATCTAGCCGAGATGTTATCAGGGCGTGTGCCAGTGTTTTGCAAGCATCCAATGTGATGTACAGCCTGGTATGACCAATATTACGAATTGGATAATAACAGAAGGCTTTGGATATTGCATTTACTTGCCTCTCCATAGTCAGGGATGTATTAAAATCTACTCCTAGGTTTTTCATTGACGATGCTACAGGTACAGTATTCTGACCTACCTGAAGCCGTGATTCCTCATTTATCCCAACCTGATGTTTTGGGTTAAAGATAATGAGCTCTCTCTTTTCCTCCTTTAACTTAAACATGTTTGCACTCATCCAAGTACTGATATCCAATTCTTTGCAACGTCGGACCAAGTTGTTTTAGGCATGATCGCCATATAACCCTGGGTATCATCTGCATATCAGTGGTAGAGCAAATTTTGTCGGCTACATATGGCACCGATCCTTGTGGCACCCCAAAATTCAGGCACTTAACTTCTGATGTCGTCATTCCTATAGCAACACGCTGAGATCTGTCACTCCTGTTTTTCTTGGTTTTGGCCATAAACAATTTCTTAGATTCTAACTTGAAATAATAATGTAGGCGACACCTAACATACAACTTTGCAATATATTTTATGTACTCACCATCCCTGTGCTTTGGACACAGCCTTAACACCATTGAAGGAACTATGTCATTTATACAAACTTCAACAATCTTGACAAAATGTCCTTCAAAACCACAACTTTATGAATATTTATTTGAAACACACTTTCCATCCTGTTCAAGGAAATTGGAAAATTTGGAGATGTCGCATAGAACGAACTAAAAGCTGTTTTTACCTTGTGTTTTGCACCTTTGCTGGTATCAGTCAGAGCATTCTTAAACAATCTAAACACTTGGATTGAAGCATAAACCTTCTCAGAATATACATAGAGATGTAGCCACAACATTGACTACTGTCACAGATAACTCAAAATCAGCTATCACATCCAACACCAGTAAATCTGTATCCGGGAGCTTGGCCTGTTTACATGGTATCTTATCATCATATAACACACAATATGTAAACACGTTTTCCTTTTTTTCAAGTTGGTTAAAAATATTTGATTTGATATCCATTTAAGTTATGAATAGAGATAGTAATTAAAGCAAATGAATTGAATAATGATATTATTTATAATTCAGGTGCAGGTAATACTGTTTTTGTATTAAGATATGAAATTGGCTGACAAAATTTCATGGATTTGATGCCTTGTTTTTTATTTAATTAATTTTAAAATATCAATTTGTAATAGGTTTCATGGACCTTTAATATTAATACATATTAATTACAATCACAGCTGGACCTGTCTCCTGTATAGGTTTCCTATGCGTAGATACATTCGTGTTTGTTTTCAGTGGATAGGGTTGGGTTTGGTACATTAAAAATAGTTGGAATAGCATTCCAGACAAGTTTATCTCTTGTTTGGTTCACGAATTCCGTTTCAATGAAGTCCATATCACACACAGTCTACAATTACTATTCAAGTAATTTACATCCTTCAACATCAGATCTGTACGACTGCAATTAATAACCCATCTTTTACTTCTGTTAATAGCAAAAATTACAAAATTAATGATTTTACCACTATTTGAGGTACTTAATAATTCTTTTCATGACATTTAAATTATAGCCAGTGGTTTATATATAGGGCTATATCTATCTATATTAAGTACCAATTACGGGCTTGCGTTTAAAAATAGATATGGATGCAGGTGATCATGTAAATACTCAGCTACTTACTGTAATTACGGAAAACAATAACCTGATTATAGTCCAATTATATTATTAACAACAACAAAACCCCCTCCGCCAATAACGTCTTCATTGGGTCTATAGTACATGTAACTGTAATTAAGCTTATGTATATCTTACATACTGATTAATAGGTTGATATTGCTTATTAAAATTTAATAAGATTTTGTCTGAAACAAATATAAATTAAAATATATCTTGCTTGGCCTATTGCTTGTGTCATGTCAAGTGGGGGCATGTCTGCTTCAAATTGTTATGCTTTTTTTAAAAATATCCTTTATTTTAAAAAGCCAGATCATATCTCATTTTACACTAGCTTTCTTTTTCTTTCGAGAAACTAAAGAAACGTCTTTATTTGTGTATACGTTTCCTGTTACTGCAGCCGAAAGTTGCGCAGAATTAACCAGTGTCATTAGGGGTTAACGAAGGGAGCTGGCCGTGACAACCTGCCCCCGGCCGCTAGGGTCCCGAAGATCCTTGAATTCAAAATGGCGCCCCATGCTAAAACGAGAAGTAACACGTCTTGTTATAAACGGTCTTTGCTACTATTTTGAGGCAAACTATGCGGTAGCTTGTGTTCGTTTTTTGATGCAACGGGTTTCAGCTGTTTTTGAGTTCTTCTTGGTAGAATAATTGCACAGAAATTCCAAGGCATGGTTACATCGAGAACTTTACGAAAAGGGGCTAATATTTCTGTGAAATATGGCCACTATAAATAAACAAATATTAGTATGTTAACATATTAGGTAAATAATATTCTATTCTGATCTATGTTAAGATTTGTTTGGAAAATTGTTACGATTGTATATAGTCGTTTGTACGCAAGTACAAATTAATAAAATTTAGAGTATCACGACAGATGTTGAGGTCGAAACCTGGCAGTCACTGCGACAGGTATTATTAGACGTGCAACTGAGGGGTTGTGTTTTTCTTTTCGTTTTGCGCAAGCTCTGTGACACAAGATGAAATAACTTGAGGTGCCGATGGCATATAATCAGAAAAGTAGTACCTATCACTTCTGTCGTAGACTGATGGCCTACAGTTTTTCCCAGCAGCCTACATTCTGTCTCTATTTGGAGCAATTGAGGTTACGATCCACCAAAGCGACTCAATCAACTGCTGATATACTTCAAACGACAGTGGATGACCAACAGTATATTTCCAATCTCTTCATGGTCCATTTTTGAGCAGCCAATTCTGACAAACCACGATGTCGAAGGATGGCACCAGAGGCTGAGCAGTGGCCACCAAGAGTCAATTAATTAACAGTCTCTTCATCTGTATAAATTAATCCAAGTGATGCACACACATAGGTCACCTACGTAAGTACGCAAGTACAATTCATTTCCAATCGAATTTCCCCAAATTCAATCAATCACAGGAAATTATCACTAAATAATGGTCCAAGTTCATAGCAGGGGAAATATCGACTAAGGAGTTGTTGAATTAATTAATACTTTTGAATATATGTTGTTAAGTTTTCCTTGTTTTCTTTTCTTTTAAATTATTTCATTCAGCTTAATGTTTGTTTTTCTTATTTGTGTCAACTCATTATATGTGGTCTATGACTAGTCTATGCAATTTTACTTGTGCTTCCTTTATTAAACCATTTTATTTAGTTGGGCGTTCATGTCTCATTTCTATCAATTGATATTTAGATATCTATGAATTATCGCTGCTACGACTTGTGGTTGGCAACGAAACGACTTTTATAGTTGGCGGCGAAACCATTAATATAGCGCCCTATTCAGCTAGATAGCTGCTCTAAGACGCTTTACAGTATTATTATCCCTGACTCAGACCTGTTCCAATCCAGTACATATCTCAACTCCCAAGGGAGCATACAACGCATGCTGCTGTTACACACCATCTTGACAACCGGGGCGGTTGCGAAACAGGACCGTCCCGTTTCGCAACCGGTATGGTTTTAAGAATGCCTGTCCTATTGACCTGGAAGAAAACTATTGGTTAATGGCCTACCCGTTTAGTAACCATGTAACAACGAAATATCGCGCTATTGTTTCAAAATTTTCTATATAATAGGCCAGTTATATCTAGCAAAATTATATGTTGTTGTGAAAATTAAATTGATTATAAATTATATAGAGCTCCGTATATATATATATATATATATATATATATATATATATGTGTGTATGTATGTATGTATGCATAAATATATTTTGAAAGACGGGACAGGCAGCTTCAAAACGAGACGGGCAGTTTTGAAACCGGAAGTGGACCGATTCAACAACTTCAAAAATATACGATTTTCAGAAAGTATTTGTTCACATTATATATACAAATATAAATACGAAAATAGTAGATTCGTATTTTACAAAATAGTGCACGATCAAGTTTATCATGGTCTGATCATGCCAATGCTGTACTGAATCAAGTGGTTGCAAAACGGGCCACCCATCTTACAACCACAAGACTTGCAGTGGGGTTGCTAAATGGGAAGGTCCCATTTTAAAACGGGCAGGGTTCCGAAACGGGTCGGTACACTGTCATTATTTATAATAATAATAATAATCGAAATGGCAGTTTTTAATGTGGCTGGTAACCTCAAACGAGGGCACATGGTCTTAAATTTATAGCTTCCCCACGGAGACTAATTCTAAATAAATTTAGTCTGGCTGGATGGAAAACTCCTCCTACTATAGAGCCACGGCCGAGGCGCGAACCTGCGACCTCCCGCAAAGAATGACCATAGATCAAAGAGGCGGTTATAGGCGCAAAGCGTTACTCAAACACATAGCCATCCGGTCCTGTCAGGTTCTCATTTTTATGGATTAGTGATCCTGTCGCTGTATGCCGCCATTGTAACTTCAGAGCCTCGAACCCGCGACTCCCACGCTCTACCGTACTGCGCTATCACGGCTCAACTTATGATAAGAGTTATATTTACATGCCTGGATGAAGTAACTGTCTACATAATATTCATCACACTGGTCAGGCCCCACCTTGAGTATGGGAACATCATATAGTCATCAGGTTTCAGGATGATAGTGTACAGGTGGACAAAAGTTCAAAGAAGAACGACAAAGCTTATACAGAACCTCCGACATTTACCATACGAGGGTGGCCTGAGGCTGAGGACATTGAAGTGTCCATTCCTGAACTACAGACGCAGAAGAGGTGAGATGATACACGTATATAAGATCATAGGCGGGATTGATCGTGTCGACCCAGAGCTGTTTTTCCTTAGACCAGTACCTTCACAACAAGAGGTCATAGTCAGAAGCTGATGAAGCGGCACTCCAAACTTTGGTGTTGTCGATAACTGGAATTCACTATCAGAAGAGGTAAGCGTAACCAACACCCTGAACAGATTCAAATCAAGTCTTGACAGTGTTGGAGTATAGAGCAAGGTAAAGGAATCAGTCAACACCGTCCTGAAAGTGGATTTCACCAATATATGAAGCTCATCTTTAAACACAGCGGAAAACAAATATGTTGTGACAAATAAATCAGTTTTATTCACCTTGTCTATGCTATAGATAATTCCTTCTAGGAGCTGAGAATATTATTAGTTTGGTTTAATGTCCATATATTTAACATGAAGCTACCAAGTTTTGATTTTTGATTTATAACATTCCCAGACTGTGGGAGAGAAATTATATCAATGGTTCACAGCAATTGGTAATATAACATTTGAATATTTGTATGAATATTAGGTAAATCAAGGATGCAGTTATTGGGTATGTTCAATTTACATTGACATTATCTCTAGACACATCCAACTTGAGAATCTGGTATTCTCTGTTGACTCCAGCATAGTTTTCCTTGGACTAGTAATATTTTGGGTAAGTAAGAAATTTTGTTGGGCTACCGGATTTACATTTTACTAGTCCAGAGGCTAGTTAGGTGTAGAAATAATTTTTCTAACCTTCAGTATTAACAGATCATCACTTATAAAGAGGCAGAACCATCACATATTTGTTTACTAGACATCAGGATAAGTAAATAAAAATGTTTATTATGATACAGAATGATTAATTAATCTTAAATGTAATTAAAACAAGGTTATTCTCAGCTATAATTTGTTCAAAAAATAATCATCATAAGAAATGGAAAATGTAACTTGCATATTTTACTCATTTCATAGGCAGGTAAAGAATTAGGTTAAAAATTGTCGGTCACAGCAAAAATGATATAATAATAATGTGTGATTTTATATGGCACCAGATTCAACTGTGTTGTTCTGGAGTGATTTACATAAAAGGTGAGTAAACTAGATAAAAATGACTAGATGTACCGTAAAAACATACATAAGCATTACATAATTTAAGAATAAACAATTCGGGGCGCCTCCGTGGTCTAGCGGTAGCGTGCTGGACCACAGATCACTACCACCCGTGTTCGAATCCCGGCGTGGGCATATCGGAAGGTTGTTTCGTCTTTCACTTCGTCTTATTACCTTTGGGAGTCACTCGGCCCAGTTAGCCTACCTTGTGCACAAAAGTGGCCGTAAAACATCAATCATCATCATCAAGAATAAACAATTCTAAACAAATTTGTCTCAAGGATAGTTTTGAAACTATTAATTGAATGGCAACGTCTTGTTTGTATGAGAACTAATTCGATAATGTGGGTGATGCATAGCGGAATGACAGGCAACCAAACGTATTGAGTCTACCTTGTGGTGTCAATAATAAATTCGATCCTACGAACCTCAGTGTCATTGTTGGATGATATATTTGTAGCATGTTGGAGATATATAATAGCGCCAGTTCATGCAGAGATTTATAAGTCAGAATGGTTATGTTAATTCCGGGGATGATATGTTCACGTCGCCCTGTCTTTGACACAAGGCGAGCCGCAATATTTTGCAATAGATGAAGCTTTTGGACAGCAGCATCCGGAATTCCGACCAGGATGGAATTACAATAATCAAGCAGCCAGTCACAGAGGCATGTAATGGTCTTTCAAAGGCCTCGAGTGACAACATTTCTTGACAGTTCGAATGGTCTTCAACTGAAAATACGAAACTTGGTATATTCGCTTTTTATGAGCTTTCATAGTTAGGTGCACATACATGGTCGCGCCAGTATATCTAACTCGTTTTGCAGGTTGGTGAGATTCGGCGCTTATTGTAATACTAAGAGCAGGCAATTTGACATGAGGAGAAGCAAAGACCACCATGTCTGTTTTACTGTCATTTATTTTCAGTCTATTTCTCAACATCCAAATCCTTATATCATCAATTCACACTCTAAAGACTTCACTGCCTTGTACATACTAGACATATCCCTGTGGTCGAATGAAATATACAATTGTGTGTCATCTGCGTAGCTGTGCATTGATATGCAATGCTGTCGAGTAATCTCCAAAACAAATAGCAGAGAGCCCAAAACCAACCCGTGCAGTACTCCCAATAAGAGTTCTGCAAGTAGAGACATTCCATCCACAACGGTGAAGTTTGTGTGTTGCTAAGAAGATAAGAGTTCAATCACTGAATAATCACTCCTTTAAGACCCAGTCTACTGGGGACGAGTCGTCCAACCAACATATCATAATCCACATTTTCAAATGCAGCACTTAGATCGAGAAGCATGAGAATCACATCCTGGTCGTGATCAATACAGGAACGAATATCACCGACTACTTTCAAAAGCAGTGGCGGATCTAAGGAGTCGAGACCCCAACTTCCCAGGGTTGGGACCCCTACCTATAGTGGAGATCCGACATGTTTAAATGCAATATACCATTTGGCGACACAATAACTGGTAGTAGTACTGCGAATTTGTCATGTTTAATAGCATTATTATTTAACAGACAAGTTACAATTATACTTCATTTATTCTTCAGATTTTTGGAGTTATTGTAGCTTCAGAGTATTGAAGACTAGTTTGGATTATTTGGTTTGTCAGTTAAACTACAAAGAAGAGATATTGACGTATTTGAGGCATGCAGAATGGTTGACAATATCAATTAAGAGATTCAAGGTTTAAGGGATGTCATTGATGTAGAATTCCAGAGTTGGCACGACGAACCAAAAAAACTGGCTTCATATATAGGTACTGAAGAGGAAATGCCGAAGGTTCCAAGGGTTCAGTGTAATAATTCGAAGGTACCTGCTAACACGGCTCTTCGTTACTACAAGGGATCAATTAACTTTCCTTTTATTGATATCTTACTGCAACAATTACAGAACCATTTCTCTGCAGACAATTTCCACCCAGTGCATGGTTTGCTGAGTCTAATACCATCTTTAATGGTTAAACTAGCGATGCCTCCCCCAGAACAGTCATTAGATAACGAGGTATCTTGATGCTGAATTATGTTGTCCAGTAGGTAGTCTGACTAAGCCGATTTAACTGATACTTTGATTAAATCCTTAGTAGCTGGAAATCTAGATTCGTTTGTGAACATTATAATTTTACTGGTATTATGATGTACTCTGTCTGCCACATCTGCGGAAGCAGAGAATAGTGTTCCTGTTTTGAGTCTAACCTAAAGTCATTTGATCAGCTGGTTGACTGATACAAGGGTTTCTGCCTAACATTACAGTAAACACATATATCCCAAACCATTTGCAGATAGGTTCATTAAAGAATATCCTATAGATGTTTGTTCAAGGCAATCCTTTTCGGCTAAATGATGTAGATTTACATGAGGCAATAAATATTTAAAACAGTATTATTTCTTTCTCATAAGTATGCTCTTTGAAATAAATGGCCAGTCTTCTTATTAATTATTTTAGTGATATAATCCTAGGTCCGCCCTTGGAAAGTGCAGTCTCCGTACTATGCTAGTTTCTCTATTAGCGAAAAGGTTTGCTTTCAGTTGACTAGCCATGACCCTTTCAATAATCTTGGATACAAATCCGAGATTGGATATCGAGCTATAGTTCTTGTATTCAAATTGGTCAATCGATGACTTCTTTATGAATGGCTTTGCCAAAGCATGAATTTTGAAACTTTACCAGATGATAGTGAATGATTAATAATATCCGTGGTGGTAGGTAGGCAACTCATCTTTGTATTGTTTTAGGATCCAAGTAGGTATTGGGTCTGAACACACAATGCACCAGATGCTGATGAAATTCTTTTCCACATCCAGAACTAACACATGGGAGAATGTGGCGAAACTACTAGTAGCTTCATCTGTGTCAAATTCTGGAAGGTCTGGAGAAAGAGGAAGAGCCTGTTCATCAATATCTTTAGGGAAAAAAGTGATTCTCTGAACAAAATAGTCATTGAATAATGCTACCAGTTGGGCAGGTAGTAACTCATGCAGCACAACCTGTTTTCGATGATACACTTTGTCAAGGAATGTAAGTAGAGATTTCTGATCTGGGTACCCTTGCAAAATCTTCTCATGGTAGTATGATAACTTGGAGTTGGCTATCAAACTTTTCATCTTCAACATGGCCTCAACATGAACGTCAGCATCATTTTAAATATATGCTCTTAGAGTGATCTGCTTACACTTGAATTAATTTGTTTTCTTATCACAGATAATAATGAAATATTCAACATTTTGTCTAAAAGAGATACACCAATCTGTATCTTTAGTGTGTGTTGTGGTCGATAAGGGCAGTCTCACAAAACAGGTATGCAATATATTGGACAATCCAAGCATTGTCCACTCAAAAATAGCCTTTTTCGTTTTGGAAATATCATATCTGTATCTACTGCTCAATTGTCAGACAAAATAAATGCAAAATTTCAAATTCCAGCTAATCTCTTCAGATCTCCACATCCAACTACACATAATCAGATTAAACTGGCTTCATCCTATACACAATATTGAATTGTCAGCTAATACTCTAGAGGTACAGTTTCTATATCTTACAGCTCCCAGAGTATGTCAGTAATGTAACTATAAGGTATTCAGAAAGTATTATTTTCTTGTTATTATACTCTGCAAATACCAGCTACAGTGTGGATCCATTATAATACAGTGTCTGTGATCCATGAACACGGGTTGCTTTGTAAGAGGACTATGGATAGCAATGGTCAGTGTGCATTAAAGGTGACATGACGATATTTATTCGGTCTATTTTCTGATGTTTTTTTCTCCATCTTAGAACATGATAATAAACTTCAACATTCTATAATTTAGTAAATTGAATCAATACTTAGATTTATTTTCCTGTAGCTGTCAAAATACTGTCATTTTAGTCCAAGTACAATACTTAATTGTGCAATATTGCTAATGCCACTATGTTGCCTCATTAAATACCTCTTCACATTTATTCATGGACTGGAAATCCCACCAGAGGTTGCTACTATATTGGTCATTAAATGGATGTTTATCTCTGTGTTAGATTCAATATATAGATTATGATATGAAAATTATATAAATAAAATAGATGTTCCCAGACTTATCCGGCTTGTCATTCACCTTTCTGTACTCTTGTGATCACCTTCAACTTCTCTCTAATGGAGTAATATTTTTATTTCAGTATCTTGCTCAAGATCTAATGGTGTATTGTACATTTAGTTTTGAAACACTGCAATTTTATTATTTCTCCATACTAAGTTTAAAATAGAGTCTACATCACACTAATAAAATAAATATTATCTGTGAATTAAGATGCAAGTAGTTTAAATTATGTTATGGGAAAAGCTACATCTGATAGGTGGTGGTGAATCAATTATCACTGACACATGAACGGATGAAGCCATCCACAGGAATGTGGTGTTTGTTCTAAACTGCAAATAAACTCCAATTAAATATTCACTTCTCTAACTTACATCAACTACTTAATACACTGGATAATTAGTGACTGATAAACACAATGTGAATGACAACAAGTTTATAATAATGATGATGATGATGATGATGATGAAATATTTTCAATAGATTTATTATCAAACATTGGCAAAATGTAAGACCTCCAGTCCAAATAATTGTAAGGCAGAACCCCCATTCACTGCAGACTGGATTGTGTTATAATAGAACCAGATTATTTATAAGACTGGTTACACAATTGTTAAAACATAAACGAATTTTACTTGCATATTATTAGGTTTAGGGTCAAAGAAAATAGACAGAATAGATTATGTTCCTCGATAACATTTCTCCCAAGTAGAAAGACATTTTAAAGTAAATTAAGTAGCACTCGTCATTAATGCTCCAATTAGCTTTCAGTAATACACATCACATCTTGTCCATGTTGTTGTTCCCAAGGTAAGGCTGATGCATGGGATGCCTTATCCTTGGAGAAATCTTTGGCCACTAACAGTGTATAGAATTTAAGATAGAGTAGATTCATCTTTAGTCAAGCTACCATGAGCCAGGAATCTATGCGACAGAAGGTACCTAGGGACACAATGTTGATATGGGTTCCCCTACCACAATCTTCACCAGGTGTGCCACGCACTTAAAGTAAAATTATCAATGCTCATCAGCACAGTATACTCGAATTAGCCAAAGCTAGCTAAAGTGTTAGATAACAATAAATAGAGACAGTACAGTACAACGTAAGGAAAATTATGTAACTTGCACTAATTGTTATATAAAAGACATCCATCATTTGCGAAAGCCAAACCAAGCAAATTTACTTATGAAACCACCAAGATGAAAAACATAAATACACATCTGGTGACTCTCAGTAGGCTAATAGATCAAGGCCTCATAACAGCTTACAAACAATAATGTTACCAAATTATTTTCAAGCCTTATTCAGAAAAATACTTTAATATAATTGTGTTGCTTCAAAATAAACTATTACAGATATATGGAATTGCAATTAATCAAATACCAGTTTTCATTTGCTGATGAGAAATATATTTTCACATTTTCACAGAGACATATATATATATATATATATATATATATATATATATATATATGTATATATATGATGAATAGATTCAGAAAATGGTTTGGTATAGATCACTCTTCAAGTTCAACAAAACAGTATACATAGATGCTGATATAAATACCACTCCCCAGGAATCCATATAAAGCTACACTACTGATGTAAATAAATATTTACATTTTACACAAATTAAGTAATAACTAAATTAACTTCAGCAATAAAATACCAATTGATAATGGATTACTCTGTGAACAGAACCTATTTTCCAGTCATAGAAAAACCACTGGACATACATTTTGGTCTAACAGACAAAATCAAGTCATCATGAATGTCTACTAACCACATATATCAAATATTAAAGTGTTAGCAGATAGTGCCAGAACAATATATATTATCTGAATTAAATTAAACTTCATTTTTACCCATTATATACATAACATTCGACAGTTGTAATGACTGAATATTATTAAGATTAAAATCCACTTATAACAATATATGTATGTGAATTACACAAGCTCTGTGAGGTTTATGTTTCCCTGTAATAATTGTAATTAAAATCTATGAGTGTTTTTAGTGTAAATTATGTATGCTTTCTTGGAATGTGGTAAATTCGATTTACACACTATGAAAAAGTGCTACAGTCATAACGGAAAAATGTTATATAGCACCCTCAGTCTAAACCCCCTACAGTCAAAACCCTTTCCGGTCAAACATTTTATTCATGCTTTCGGACTGTGGATAAATCCATAAACTTGGATTGCAGTTTGACAGTGTAACAGCGTACACGTTTTGCTGAGGGGCTCACTCCTGTTGTCTCGCAATAGCAGTGTGGATGTCTATATCTGGTCTTTTCGAAGACTGCCAATGATACAGCAACCTGTCTCAGCGACTTCATAACATGTGCCTTGATAGTATTCAGGCAGATTGTGGCAGAATTTATTCGTGGCATCGGCTGGAACCTCTGCATAGACTACCAAAATTAATTATGTCAGAATTTAGTACATTGATTTGTTTCCAACATATTTTAATTCCAATAAACATATAAATAAGATATATAATATCGACCTGATGAATTTGATTCTGTAACCTTTTATGTGACTTTATCTCTTAGGCAAATTAGTGACTTTTTTGTAATTTGTTTCCCTGTTACTTTCTTTCCGGTCAGCTCTCCCTGTCTCTTCCACACATTTCTCCTCCACCCATGTTTCCAATCCCATCACCTAGAGTTCAGAAATTTCATACACTGAACACAATTATTAATGAGACGCCAAATAAACGAATTAAATAGATTAAGATTACCACATTGTTAGTCTATAGTGACAACAAATATATGGCAACACTTAAATATAGTAATGACAAAATTAAATTGGTCTCCGTATTTGAAAAACACCTATTAACCCGTCATAACTATCACTAGTGATAATTTAGTTACATACTCCCTTTACATAGCATATGAATATAATAAGAAGATACTGTGTTCCCATTTGATACTGAATGTGGCGACAATCGGAAATGAGCGAATAAGGACGAAATGCATAGTGCCTATTTACGAAGACAAGAAAGTCAGGAATTCATAATAGTTGTGACTTATGGAATAGGAAATCAAACAAACAAACAACATACACGATATATCACTGGCTTAGGAGATTAAGTTGTTCTTACCGAATCGAGTTGTTTTCATGAAAATATTAATTTAATTAAATAGAATGTGTCACGAAATACACTGAAACTATTCACCCTTAGTACCCATTGCCCAACGCTCAAACATAGACACTTCTCGTGGTGTGTCAGTCTATATCGAAAGGATTATCACTATAGCATGTGCCAAAACGTACATATTAGTGGTATTGTGACATAACTATTTTGAGGTAATATTACTCTAAAAATTAACACGGCTACATAATAACGAACACACAATTATATTTCCTCCTTGGAACATATCACAAGTTTGAATAATTCCCCAGTCACGTCACTCTGGACCTGTCAAAACATCGTTACGACCAGGTCTCCTAACACAGGCTGAATAAAAAAGCAGATACTTCCCTAGATGACCAGGGAATTTGAACAATAACTTACCTGTATGACTGCTTAAAATATAGTAATTATGTCATAATAGTATAGCATCAAACGTACATCAGAGAAAAATAATTTCTCTTAATAGTCATAGATATATTGATTTTGCGAAACGTAACAGGTTTTATTGTTAAATAATCATTTAATGGTACATCTAATTCGCCAAATAAATATTAAAGAACAACTCTGCATTAATTATGTTCGATTTATCTGTAGATTTTGATATAATCGATCGTCCAATAATATTAAAGCGTTTATAATTCCTTTGGAATCAAGGAAAACGCCTTAACTTGGAGTAAGTTGGACTCACCAGATGTAGATCTTCATTTTTGTGTACCACAGGGATCTATAAGACCAACGAATTATTATATGTTAAACAAGTAGTTGAAGGTATTACACAGCAGAATATTAAATGTCAGTATTATGTCAAAGATGCATAAGTATAATGACTTTAAAACCATTTGATAAATAGAATGATATTTCATCTTCTTGAAACTTGTATTTAAGACATAGGTATTTGATTGAACAGCAACGTGCTTAAATTGAATAAAAAAGACCAAATTCAATGTTTTCTCACCCAAGCAACATATGAATAAAACTGAGAATGTTTGCATTAAGTTAGAACTCAGTTTTGTAAATTCTTCTTAAGTCCATGCCTTTATTATATCGAAACTGGGCTTTCGCAATGCACTGTTACATAATATTCCCTCTCTTTAACAAACCGCCTACAGCGAGTACCAAACTGTGCAACATGTCTGGTGACACCCACTCGCAAAAGGGTACATATAACACCATTTTATTGCAGCTGCACTGGCTTATATACATTTCAGATCACTGAACAAGATCCGTTTGATACATTCAAAGTACTGTCGTGGAACAGCACCACTGTAGCTAACATTGATCCAAGTATTACAAGAGAACTACCCCAAAAGGCACACAGCAACGTACGGAGAGAATCCTTCGGCCATCACTACGGCTGTTGGATGGTCTTTGCTTCTCCACTGGTCTTGTTGGAAAGCCTTTAGATTGGAAACACTCACCCCGATACCACACATAGAATCATAGGGATTGGCCTCACCCACCAAGGATAGAATCTCCCGTATTAGGAAAACAATTCAATATCGATTACGAACTATCACTTCCAGTTCTCTTGAACCATACAACCACACATCATTTAGAACTAAAGATTCACAAAGTCATAAATACACCAACAGCCCGTTGGAACACACAAACATACATAAAAGTACTTCTTGCGATGTACCCTGATTTGCAAAAGTCAAATTAATAATGGTAAAGGAAGGGTTATATTACTGCAGAACCCAACACCCACTGATATTTTCAACCATTGAACAAAGATTAAAACAAACTGATAATATAGTAAATCCTCATAAGCTTAATATCCTTAACGTCGTTAGTCGGATTGCTCTATGACCTCACATCTTTGCAGTGACCAAGTGGATAATGGATTAAACTATATGTAGGTGTATGATGTTCATACACTAGATGTAGGTGTATAATAAATATATTTGAATTATTTAGGTCTAGGAAGACAAATGTAAATAGGATAATCACAAATATATGTTACGTATAATTATTTTGTCAGATATTTCTATGCTGGTTAAAATGTGAATACTATTTAGCTTAGTTATGGCACCAAATATGTAAATACACAAGAGTGATATTGTTGATGCTGCACCTAATTGTTACCAAGAGGCAAAATAGATAAATAGATATATAGTTTATCCGCATTTTCCATGGACAAACATTTTGCTCATACAAACTATAAGATTTCTTAAAGCACCAATTTATCAAGAAATTGAGGGATCTACATACCCTAAGCTGTTTTTCTACTGACCCCTAAATAATTAAGTATAATTACTAAAATCTAAATGAACTCGATTGCTCTGTATTTCGCCAGTAAAGAGATACGTGCCCAAGGATTTCTCTCAATGTTAATTTGAACAGCTTTATTTAATGCAAAAACCTTATTAAAAGAAATCGGTTAATTGTTATTTACGTAACAAACAAAATTAACAGAGATGATATGTAGTGATATAAATAATTCAGTTTTAATATTAGAGAAGACCGAAATAAAGGTTGAGTATGGCTGTTAAAAGTAGCTTTATTTTTCTTCTTCTCAACTCTTGTGATTTGGATCCACTGTCCACTTAGCTTTGGAAGAAATGTGTGGATCAACTTCTGGCACTAATAACAGCCATTATCCATAGGTCAATTGATGAGTCAGTAGGAGATATGGATTGGATAAAGTATATACGAAGAATTATCGTCCTATTTCTAACTTTTCTTTCATCTCCAAACTTATTGAAAAGGTACTAGCAATGCGTATAGAAGAGCACAACGACCTAAATGACAGTTATGAGTCTGATTATCGAAGAGGTCATTCAACGGAAACTGTTCTCTTGAACGTGCACTGTGACATTGCCGAGGCCCTTGATGAAGGTTCTATGACTACATTAATTATGTTCGATTTATCTGTAGATTTTGATATAATCGATCGTCCAATAATATTAAAGCGTTTATAATTTTCCTTTGGAATCAAGGAAAACGCCTTAACTTGGAGTAAGTTGGATCTCACCAGATGTAGATTGTGTACCACAGGGATTTATTATAGGACCAACGAATTATTATATGTGTACTAAACAAGTAGTTGAAGGTATTACACAGCAGAATATTAAATATCAGTATTATGTCAAAGATGCATAAGTATTAATGACTTTAAAACCATTTGATAAATAGAATGATATTTCATCTTCTTTGAAACTTGTATTTAAGACATAGGTATTTGGATGAACAGCAACGTGCTTAAATTGAATAAGGATAAGACCAAATTCAATGTTTTCTCACCCAAGCAACATATGAATAAAACTGAGAATGTTTGCATTAAGGTAGAACTCAGTTTTGTAAATTCTTCTTAAGTCCATGCCTTTATTATATCGAGACTGGGCTTTCGCAATGCACTGTTATATAATATTCCCTCTCTTTGACAAACTGCCTACAGCGAGTACCAAACTGTGCAACACGTCTGGTGACACCCACTCGCAAAGGGGTACATATAACACCAGTTTTATTGCAGCTGCACTGGCTTACTGTACATTTCAGATCACTGAACAAGATCCTGTTTGATACATTCAAAGTACTGCGTGGAACAGCACCACTGTAGCTAAGCGATCTGATCCAAAAGTATATACAAGTGAGAATACCCCAAAAGGCACACAGCAACGTACGGAGAAAATTCTTCGGAGCATCAGCTACCAGGCTGATATGATATGATACCATGTGATATGATATGATATGATGTTTATTTCTAATTTCCAGACATATATAAACATACCAATGTACCATAAATTGTCTTCCCATTAGCCCCCTGCAAATATATATAACAACCTTTTTCCATGTAACATTTGGAGAATATGGCTTCATCCTTACTACATTGCCTTCTTCTAGAACAACTAAGTCTTTGGCATTTCGGTTATAATATGCTGCCTGTTGGTATTTAGCATATTGTAACTTTGACTTTGTGTCTGTGCGGCGGGCTAAAGCAAACGATCAGTTATTTGTAGAGTACGGTACTCATCATAAACGTGGTGCTGCTCAATTTCATGACACAAGTAGTGTACTGATGTACATTTCAAATCATATCTGTGGAATTTACAATCCTCTCTTTTGTGACGACCATTTGATACATGGTATCATCTTAAAAGTGGTGATTTTTTTAAATCACGATTGAGGTTGTCGTTTAAGTTTATCAATTTGAAGTGGTGAATAGTCCACTTTATTACATGTAGATACACGAGTCGGTTTCCTTGAGCTGGTGTTTTGAACTTGGCAGTTACGTACTGATGTATTGTACAGTGTCGTGATGACATCTGGCCGTAGACTTTGGCTTTCATTAAGACATCTTCAACGTAGCTGATAATAACTCATTCTGTCATGGTCAGCTAAGACATATACTCTGTTCACTTTGAAACAAGCCATTCTGGTGGTTAGATTAATACGCATCATTAGTAGGTCGGATCAATTGGTGTGCAATGAGATCGTTCGGCTTGAAGCCAAATCCATCATGATATGGTTATTCATCTAGACGCTTGATGGTTATCAAAATCCTCTTTCAGTCTCAAGCATGTAATTGTTTCAACTTACGTATCTCTCTTTAGACAACTAGTCTCTGGGATTGGAAGATGTTGAACAGCATTTATATGTTCTAAGTCAGATTGTTCAGTACTAGGGTAGTTCACATATGCACGTGATAGCATGTCAGCAATGAATATTTTGGTTCCCTTGGTATATATGATTTCTGTGTCATATTTCATAAGACGCATCATCATGCCTTGTAGCCTGCGCGGGGCTTTGGAGAGTGGCTTACACATCAATGATTCTAGTGGTTTATGGTCACTTTGTACTTCTATGTGCTTTCCAAATGTGTACTAGTGAAAACGCTCCAGACTCCAGAGAATGGCAAGCATTTCCTTTTCTATCTGAGCATACTTTGTTTCAGTATCTCGTAGTGCTCGGCTGGCATACACAACAGGCCGACCATCTTGGAGTAGTACTGCACCCATTCCCTTTTCACTTGAATCGCACTGAACAGTGATAGGTTTGGTGACATCAAAGTACGTTAGAACTGGTGCTTGGGTTACCAACTTCTGCACATCAGAGAATGCCTTCGCTTGCTCCCACCCCCAAATCCATTGTTGCTCCTTCCTGGTTAGTTTCATCAGAGGTCGCATAACTGATGATAACTGTGGTAAGAAACGTGACAGATAATTCACAGTTCCATTGAGTCTTTGTACTTCCTGGACTATGGTAGATTGTTGCATCTTCAGGATGGCATCAATCTTTCCTGGATTCGGGTTTAGACCTTCACTGGTTATCAGATGTCCGAGGAACGGTACTTCTGTACAACAGAATATTGATTTAGCCTTGTTGAGTTTAATTCCTAGATTGGTGCATCTCTGTAACAATAGTGTTAACTTCTTCTGGTGATCTTCCATAGCATCTTTTGTTGTATCACCTACACCATAGACAAGGATATCATCTGCTACACAAACTATTCCATCAATGTCATCCAAAGCTTGGTTTAGCCTTTTCAGGAACTCCTCACTGATCACACTGGTTCCAAATTGGTAAGCTTAGCCATCTACATCTGCCTTTATGAGTTGCAAATGTAGTGAGTTTACTCGACTCTTCATCTAGTTTGCAGTGCCAGAATGCATGCTCTAGATCCAGTTTGGATATTATTCCTGCATTCACTAGTTTCGGCAGAACTTCATCTATTGTTGAAAGTTGGTAGTGTGAACGCTTCAGCGGTACATTCAAAGGCCTCGGGTCAATACATATTCTGATGGCTCCTGACTTACGAGTAGTAACTGCCATCTGACTCACCCATTTTGATGGGTCATTTACTGGACAGATTACACCTTGCTTCACTAGGTTTTCTAGTTCTCGGGATACCTCTTTCTCCAGAGTGATGGGTATTCTCCTGGGTCTACTAGAGACTGGTTGGATAGTATCATCGATATGTAGATGTACTACTCCTGGTAGTGTACTCATACCACCATCAAATACTGCTGGATAGTCAGTCAGTACAGTAGGTTCTGTAAATTCATGAGTAGCACGTATCTGTGCTAGGTTGTCATAGTTGACGGTGATAAGTTGCATGTGTTCTGCAGCTTTCCGTCCGAGTAGTGGTGTTAGAGGTTCATCCACTACCGTGAATTCAACAGAATATTTTTTCCGATTCTGAAGATTCTTGATGTTAGTCCTACACTTGTTCTGCAGCTTTTGGTCCGAGTAGTGGTGTTAGAGGTTCATCCACTACCGTGAATTCAACAGAATATTTTTTCTGATTCTGAAGATTCTTTATGTTAGTCCTACACTTGCCAATAGGATGTGTCGTTGCACCATTCCATATTTCTAGTGTGGTATTGGCATTTGATAGTTGGATATTCTTCACGAATCTTCTTGGTATCACATTTATAGTGGCACCAGGGTCTATCTGAAACTTCATTGTCTGTTTGTTTACTTTAATCGCCGCATACAGTGGTTTGCTCAACTCGTTGCTGACAGTATAAATGTGATGACGTACAGCATTAATGTAGTCGACACTGCTATAATCACTGCTGGAGTCATTCTCATCTTTCTGAACTGCATGGACCTTCTTCGGTTTATTGTCGCTATTCTTGCATACAATACCAAAATTGTTTCGATGGTGACATTTCTTGCAGATAGCTCCCCATACAGGACATTAAGATTTCTTAAAAACTTGTTCCTGTCCACAGAATTTACAACTGTTCATAGTTCCTTTTGCACTGTACTTTTGATGCTTGCCTCTGTCATTCACTGGCCTCTTGGGGTTATATTTTGAGTGCACACAGACTTTGTGTATATCCTCTTTCACAATTGAAGACATCAGTTTCATATGCCCTTTTGTTGATTCGGCACTGCGGCAAATGTTAATACACTCCTTGAGGCTAAGTTTACCCACCTTCAATAAATCAGCTTGACTGTTCTCATAGCCTTCATATCAGACTGTCTCCACAGGTGTCTCAGAAGTTGCATATTTTGCTAGAGTTCTCAGGCAAGTGACATAACTATCAAAACATTTCATCCATTGCTTGGTTTCTTTGGTTGAAATTGAATCGTTCCATTGTTTCATTAATCTCGCCTGTAAAGTAATCGTCCAACCTTTTGAGCACAGTTTGTGGGTTTGTGTCAGATTCACCTGTCGCGAATTCGAATGCATTGTATATTCTAAGAATGTTTCTCCCTGCACAATGTAAAAGTAAAAAGGTCTGTACATCTTCGGGATGTTTATCAAGCTGGGTAATTTCGGCATCATTCTTCCATTCTTGCTTCCACAACTTCCAGTCCTCTTCTTTCAAATCCTTCATAGTTAATGTTTGTGGAGGGTTCACTCTCAGGTGAGACAAACGCGGTGGACCTGCACAGTTGTGAGCGTTAGCAGCAACGTGCTCCCCGCCACCAGCCATTTTCTTCAAGTTAACATAATGTATTAATAACTACGCACATATACACAGAGATACACAAGTACACAACATTATACATACACATATAACTATATATTTATTTACATATTCATGAATAGGAAATTTACAAGAAAAGGCAGAATGACGACATTCAATTTTGATTAAATGTGATTATCTGGTTAAATAAGCTTCCTGGATTTCACAATTAAATCTGAATGCGTCTATAAATGACTGAGGTAACCTAGCCATATCATAATCATTTATGAACGAGGCAGCTTGGTGCTTATATAAATTCAATAATTAAGTAACTTCAATTATTATTCTATTTGCCTGTGTTTGTAAATTGAATATTGTACGCAAATATGACTGGCTTGCATTTCCCCACAGAGTAAAACCATAAAATAGAAATGGATGAATTAACGCGAAATACAGGATTTGTATGGTTAGAACAGGAAGAACATTCCTAACATGTTTTGTAATAAAAAGAGCTCTGGAAATTGTAACATTGATATGAGATAAATGGTGCTTCCCAGTTATTAGTTTTATTAATATACCAAATTTATAAAGTGCTCTTTTCATACTTAAAGCCTGTTCAAAGCGTTGTACATAAACTTATGAAAACATATATATAAGATATAAGAGATATACTACGATTATTTCATGACAATATATGTATAAAGTTAATTTGGATATATAAAACTGACAAAGAAAGAAAAAAAAATTAAACACCTAAATGGCTCAAGAACAAATGCGTTTTCAGCAACTTCTTAAAATTGTTCAGTGGTTTGGATTCCCCATAGCTTGGCTTAAATGCTCGTCCAAATATATATGGACAGATATTTTGTAGCTTGATCGTTGAATTTTTCACTTATTTAATTAATATAGTATGTAACCGTTGGCAGATTTTGAAATATCATTTAGATTTATTAGATATAAATGTGGATCTAATATAGACCCCTATGGTACACCACAAGTTATGTTTTGGAATCCAGATTTATTATTTTCCATTTCAACGTATTGTTTGCGATCAGTCAGATAATTTAGAAACCATTTATTTGCATTACCACATATTCCCCAAAAAGTAACTTTTTTAGGAGAATGTCATTATTAATTATATCAAAAGCTTATGATAATTAATACAATATGGACATTGTATATTTCTAACCGATTGAATTATTGACCTTTGCACAGTGATTAATCAGGTGAATTATAGGATGTATGCTGGAATGTTTTGTTTGAAATCCATGTCGATGTTCATATAAAATAGTTTTCCTGCTTAGAAAAGACATAACTTTAGTATACATGATTTGTTCAATTAATTTGGAAAATGCTGTTAGTAAACTCATTGGGCAATAATTCCGTAATCTGTTAGAATCTGAAGATTTGTATAAGGGAATGATCTTAGTAAGTTTTAGCTGATATGGGACTCTGAAACTAATAATATATCTATAATGTGAGTTATCAGAATAATGATGTCAGAGAACGTTTGTTGTAATAATTTAATTGATATTTCATCATGCCGACTTCTTAGTTTATATTTTAAATTAAGGACCGTTTCAATTATATAGGATAAATCGATAGGTTCTATTAATATTCTGTTGGGTATACATGTATACCTATTTAGATAATTCGTATAAGATTGTTTGGATTTTGAAATATTCTTGCTAGTTGTTATACCTATATTAGAAAAGTAATTATTAAATGATTCAGCTATTTACGATTTGGCGGATACCTGTTTGTTATTTATTGTGAATGTTGAGGGAAAATTGACTTTGTTGCTTTGTTCACAAATGGCCTGCTTGGGTATAGTCCAAAGGGTTTTCGAATTATTTTATTTGACTCGATCATATCTTTAAGATATTTTATTTTAATTTTACATTTCAGCTTGTTATATGAATTAACGTATATTTTAAATTTGTTTATATTTAATGGGGTTGGCTTTCTAAATTTGTTATACACTAATTTAGATTTCGTGCGTAACGATGTTAATAATCCAGATAAAACCCACGGCTCCTTCTTAATAAAGCTTTTGCTTAATTTGCTTTCTGTTGATGGGAATGTTTGTACTAATCTGTGTTGTTTGCTATGTAAGACATCCCGAACTCCTGGATCGATAAATATAAGTCTTTTGCTGTCAAAACTAAATGAAGATGAATATGGTGAATGTTCTGTGATGAATAAGCAATACTTAAGAAGTGTATATGAAAATAAATAGCACCTGATGGTGTTTTGCTAAATGTCATTCGTAGTATATATAGGTTGGTGATGTCAAGAGTAATGGGCCGTTGATGGTAACATGTCTGCTGCATTTGAATGCATACTTGTTGTTCAGCAAAATGAATACCTATCGCTTTTCCTTTTTGCACTTTTTATAAATGATATGAAGCATAAACTTCGCAATCACGGAGTCGATGGTACATGCTTGGGTGATTTAAAACTGTTTATGTTGTTGTATGTAGATGACGCAGAATTGTTGCATTTGTGTATTATTTCATGTGAATTAACTAGAACCATGAGTTGATTTTAAAATCTAAATAAAACCCGCCTGTCGTCATTTCAATTTTGAAGCGATAACCGATACTAACAGACTTCGCTAAAGAAATATGTACTCTCATTGTTTCACTTTGTTGACAATGAAAACATTTAATATTAGAATATGCTGAACAACAAGAAACTAATCTATCACTAGAAGTATTTTCCTATCTGAATTCCAATTCTATCACGCAGTAGAACGTTGTTCAAACTAAGATGCTCATAACAAGAATCTGGCCTACATTGAAAACCATGAAACTCCGCCTCCGCTGTTCTGGGCTGTACCCGGCGGTGATTCGAAGTGTAAAAGCCCGCTAAAATTAGTTGACAAGGTCTGTTGGGCATCATTGGTGCAGAATTGATTATTTACCATGGGTATGTCTGATGTTTAGCACAGTCATAGTGTTGATACTCTAAAATAATTTATATGTATTTTTAGACGGCGTGTGAGGGATATTAATATGCAGCAGGTTTCATCACCTTCGCAGGAGGCGACCAGATAACGGCTATATTTACTGTTTAATCCCAGTTTAAACCCACCTTATTCCTAGAAATGAGCGATTATGCCAAATATGTAATGTTTTAGAAGATGAGTAACATTTTATATGTGAATGTCTTGTTTATAATGAAATACGCTTGAGTTATATACCTGCATATTACTGAAATAGACCATGTATGTATACAATTATTGCACTTATTAATTCGTTAGACACAAATACGTTGCATAATCTGTCAACATTTTATTTAAGGTTTTTGAAATTGTATGCAAGAACCTTTGTACAACACGAGGGCCTATGGCCTAATGTTGAAATTGAATAAATCTACACACACACACACACACACACACACACACACACACACACACACATATATATATATATATATATATATATATATATATATATATATAATTTGTTTTTAAAATATGATCAGTGATGGGGAACCCAGATACTGACTTCTGGTTGTAGATGTATTCACTTGTGCATGACTCAACTAATATTCAATTTGTATCAAACAAAAATACACAATTAGCAGTACATAACACCTTTACAACATATCACGAATATTTCACCATATCCTATCCTTCCAAATATCCAAAAACATACCAGCCACACGTCACCAACTGAGTATAATTAATATGTTTACATCTGCGTTAGAAATTGTTGACCGGCCATAAGTAAGTAAGTAAGTTTATTTCTAATTATACACCTATTTCAGACAATATACAATTAACAAGTAATATGCGTCTGTAATCTCAGCATATGTTAATATATTGTAGGTCAATAATCATAATGTATAGTTACTGACATCAGTTTTAGCTTAATATCCCACCCCTCCCAAAATTTAATTCAACAATTAGTTTAATCTTACTAAGCAATCAACCACATTAAAATAATAACATTTCTAGCTCATGCTGGTATCCTATTATATTTACCCATGCCCCCTCCTCACACAAACCAGTTAGTCTCAACCTTATGCTGAGTTGGTGATTGAATTGTAATAGTTATCAACAACTTATATGCCATATACACTATAACAGTAAAACCCGAAAACCCGGGGTTGGAGGTTCAAATTGATTAAGCCATCTTTTGACTAACGGTTCTAAAAATAAACCTTATTCAGTTTGTATGCGCATTTATGTAAATCTGTTTTAATTGTCGCTTAAATTATGAACTATATTTCCTTTCTTTTAGGGTGGATGGATACACACTGTATAACTCAGGTCGTTGACAAATAAAGCTTTTTGTCATTAAGTGTCTACTATGCGCTACGACGCAGAGATCATTGCCACGTCTAATATAATGCAGTATAATAAATACTTGCTGAAACCATTCGAAATCTTATCAGGACAAGTTCCTTTTTGTCCGTTAATCACAAACGTGTCTGTTAGTCCATTTTCTTCCCTAGTTTTACATGTTAGAGTGTTAATGACTCCCCATGTTTTCTTGTGTTATACCTGTATTGTTCCAGTAATTGTTTATAATATTATTCTTGGCTATTCTCTTATTAAACTTATTTCTATGTCCAATAAATTTGGTCCAATATGTTACAGTCATGTTATATTTGAGACCTTTCTAATGTAATAGATCTCTCGTTCTGGCTGATTTTATTAAGCAAGTTGTCATCCACTCGTCTCTGATAATTTATAAAAAATAATTAGTTCTTTTTTTCTGGTATACATTCATCAAGTATGTCAGTTAATATTTCTATGAAATAGGGATGACCTTCATTAGAAGACGCATTTGAAAAACAAATTGTTGTCAAATTCATTTAATTTAGTTTCTATTGATTTCGACCTTGTTATCTATAATTGGTTAACTTAAATTTTTAGTGGTTCCTCAGGTTTGCTGGCTGTTTGTTTTTAACGAATGCAAATACTGGCAGATGATCTGAAATATCATAGTTAATACACCGGATATAATATTGTGAGACTTCTTACATTTAACGTATATATTGGCAAGCTGTACTTTTAGGGATTCGTGTTGCTTTTGTTATTGTTGGGAGATAACATTTGGAGACAAATGTTTCGAATAATTCAGTTGTGGGTTTGCTTGTGTTAATTTTAGCATAATGAAAATTTTGGTCTGTGCCCAAATGCTCATCACATTTCTCGGATTCTAGTTATTCCAAAATGTGATCATAGCGTTCAATAGATGTACTTGCGTTTGTACCAGGAACTCGGTATATCTCTCCAACAAAAAAAATCAATGGTTATTGAATTTTGCTTCAATAAACATACACTCAAGTTCTCCCTCCATATTTAGGCCTGGATCAGTCCTCAATTAATAATGTATATTAACATTTATGTATATGTCTACCCCCCTCTGGGTTTGATTCGATTACGACAAACAAAGTTGTAACCATCAATATGATCAAGTCTGTTTTTTGCGCCAATACTATTGCTGCAATCTAACAATATTTTCATATCATCAAATTTGCTTGGTAATTTTTTATGTTGTGATGCGTAACTCTATATTCATCCCCTCAAATCTATATTATCATTCTCTATTAAAATGCTCACAACATTGTTCAAGTCTATCTTGATCATCATCATCATCATCATCATTATCCATCACAGTTTCAGTTATGTTCCTACAAGAAATACAGTTTAAAAACCCCACACAGACAATTTTCCAATGACAACAAGATCCTCTGTAGGTATGTGTTCAACTCCCAAATTATACTATATATTCGTCTAGGTGTAATATATAGTCCAATAGTTAAATAAGTCATAAGCAATAGTTGAACGATTGTCGATCAAGGTGTTAATGTGCACATATATTTTATAAGTAAATTTATCTTGATTAGTTGCTCTATCCTAAGCACAAATCAGCTGATGAATGCAGTCATATACAAAGATTTCATCTATTACGAAAAGCCATTGACGCAAGTTAGGTGTACGTTGTCTAAATTAGTGCTTTCTCACTCAATTTTTAGCTTACATTGTACAAAGGATATAATGGCCTCGTTGATATAATATGTAATATATATAATTGGAATATTATGCTATATACATTTTTAAGTCGCTGTGTTATTATTGAATTTCCCTAGTTTTCATAATAATATACAGGCTGTAAATAACACTCTGGTGTGGTAACTATAACCATTTCTATCAACATGCTAAATGTATATTCACACCCAAGAACATAACATACCTTGCCATAAATTTCAAAATTTACAGTTGTATTTAAAATGTAGAAACATTATACTAAATATAACTAGTCAATGAAAACACATATTTATCATTATTACCAGTTATTTAGCTTGATATTCCTATAATATGTTATTGGAATTGTCCAATATTTTGGCAGTAGAATTTAACATCAAATGGCTTCATATATGTGTACTTATTAATTAGTAAAGTTTGACCTACTGCTGTCTAGACCAAGTTACCCTGTTATCACCAGGGTTGGGGTTTTTACTGTAAAAAAACTGTTTCTACATTACATTGTAAAACACTACTAATAATAGTAAAAACACCTGTACAATACTGTAACATACTGTCAAATACTGTAAAAATATCAAAAAACATAATTCATTTTACATACATGAATTTGTATTAACACACTACTCAATATTTGACATATGAATATTAGGAATATTGCAAAATAATGACATTAATCTTTCTTTTGCACACTCAACACTGCCCCTGAGAATCTTATAGTAGAATACCAGCTTAAAAGCTTTACTGTTGCCTAGAAGATTGGGCACTTCAGTGTGAATATTTCCAAAGTTGGAAATTATTCGCTCAATTGATGGTGATGAAACTGAATCCATTGAACATTTTGTGTAGTGGACTTCCAATGTGGGAGCATTATTTTATCTTGCTGATGATCACACTTTTTGCACTTAGCGTATATCTTATTTCCAATGGCAACATGTAAACAATGTTCCCATATGGAATTCTGTGGCCTTCCACCTTTATACATTACTAAAGGCTGGATATCAAATAATAATCACAGTATTAGTTCAATCTTTTCTATAATTCAAGTCAACATGCAGGTATGTATCAATGTGATATAACACTATAATCATGAGAAAGTATAACACTTCTTCAAATTAAATTCAGACTGGCTTTCTGTACTGAGGCAAATTTAAGGGTAATAAAGTCACATCTTAAAAACATTACATGTATGTATCAACATTTGATAGAGGGTTATTCTGAGAGTAGTAGATTATCTACTGTATATACAAGTAGTAATTACCCGCTACCAGATATAGTTAAGTAGTTAGTCAAGGTGTCAACTAGACTGGATATTGGGTTATCATATTGTGGATTAGTCTGTTAACTTAATTGCTGTATTAAATATTGTATGTGTTACAGTTATGCTGTAGTAGATGTTGTTACATTGTTAACATTTTACCGTTTGATAGCTACATTGTATTTTAAATTGAGGTTTTTACAAGTCAGTGTAAAAAACTGCAAAATCCAGTGTTTACATGACGCTAATAACCGTTAATTAACAGTGTCAATAACGTCTGTGTAAAAACCTCCCAACCCTGATTAGCACTTGCCATACATATATGTATAGATTGTATTCACATTAGCATTAATCTTAATAAGTGCACAAGTAATCTGTAATAAAGTATCAATGTACCGAAAATCTCTTACATTTGCAATTTATGACAGATTGTATAATGGATGTAGTGTTCATAACAAAGACAAGTGTGTTGCACTATAATGAAAATATCGCTTACATGTGATGAATTTTGAATTGTCCTACGCGTTGTTCCATCAAATCGGACAGGGCTTTCTCATAGACGTTTACTGCGTTTTCTATTCTGTGCTTTCCAATGCATTTGACGTCGGCGGTACAATGACGGGTTACAATAAGTATGGTGCTATCTATTGTGTTGTCAATCATATACTCTAACATATGTAACCCTACACCATCATCTCCGTCCGAATAAAAGTTGATTTGAGGATGCCAGCACAGGGATAGTGCACGCCATGTTTAGTGCATCGCAAACATCTTGAATACTGTGGATACGTAGAACGTATCCATGAATAGACGATCCGCTATCCGATATCGTGTTACCTTTCTTCAACTTCAATGTGGGTTATTCATGATAGGTGGTGAAAGCAGTGGAGGGAGGAATTTAGTTTAAAATTATCGTTAAAAAAGCTTGTCATTTACAAGTATGGCCTCATTAACCGGATTGACTTTTAAGTCCTTAAAGGTTGTAAGTACAAATCATTTTCGTTCCTTTTGTTTAGCCATCAGCTGTTTGTTAATATAGTGTCCTGTGTCAAGTAGTCTATTTGACTTGCTCAACACAAGCTCTCTTTCCTTAGCCACTCGAAACGCTACAATAAAAGCACAGTTGTTGCCCTTTTTGGACCCAATACAGTATGCATAAACATACCCTTAGCGTCAATACCGATTACATTTGACAGGAATGTCCTTACTATTTCCGTTGTAGTTTCGCCGCTAAACTTCTTTATATTTGCCAATTTTAGTCTCTAATTTGAAAATAAGATTCTACTTCATGGAGTGGGCACGGAGACTATCTAGTTGATCAGTTAAATCATCAGTTATCTTCCCATATTTTGCCAACCTGGCTAACATTATGTCCACTGCATGGGAGAGCTCTCCTATCTTCTCTGTTAGACTTGAATCCTGAGATTCCTCCACGTCATCAACTCTGGTCTTCAGGTGATCCATTCTTAGTGAAGTTGCAGCGGTATCCGCTTTAATTGATACTAACATATCCCATAATCACGATGGCACACTCTCGGGGATGTCTAGTTTATTGGGGCTTTTTGTGGCATATTTTGTTTTAAAAAACATGACAACAAAACTTTGGTCAATGAGAACAATATCGAATGATTCCAACCATATATACAATCCATTGGCAAAATCACACAGAATTCAGTATATTTCAACAATGATGCAATAATAAGACAATAATTTGCTGTTCCATGTGAATATTTCAAGTCTATAGTCATTCACGTATAATATCTATACTTTGGTGTATTTCTAAAACTGTAAATAACTAAATACTCCAGTCATTTTATAGGAGGTAGTCAAACACAAGCCGTAAACTCGTCACCATACTATAAAGGAGGCAACTGGAAGTTGTTGAAGCTGTGGAATAAGTTACCGAACCATATTAAACTTACCCCCAGCAAAGATATATTTTGTAAGGTTCTTAAAACGCACATATTTAAATTACTCTATTAATAACATAATACCAGGTATGGAGTGGGAGATCTCCAATGAAAAAAATATGATTTGTAATTTTAATTGAGAGCTTTTTCTGACTCGGGTTTAATTGGTTTTTCTTAATATCTTTTAAAACAAAGTAAGGATGTCTATAGAATATATGACACGATCTAGTGCACTCTTGTTTTTAATATTTACCGTTAATTATTTAACAACATATATGTATACCAAAATATGTTTTACAGATATTTATATTCATACTTGAATTACAGATTAGTACATTTAAACGTATTTTACAGATAATCATATCTATAACACCTTAAAATATATTTATATTTACAAACCTGCATGTTTATATAGCTATATCATTGCACATGTTAAAGCTATTTACATCCATGCATGTTCCTCATCTATCTAAAGTTATACATAGTTTAAATTGCTACTATAAATCCGAGTCTGGTGTTAAGGTATAATTGGTTGATGCCTCCTTTTTATTTTTTAAGTTCTTCATAAGGACCAGAAATCATGTTGTTCTGATAAATTCTGTGACCCTAAAAAATATAATATCTAGGTTTGCTATAGGTATATTAAGCATTATTAGTACCCTGTGAATCATTTAACTTGAACAAGTTGACTGGTATATTTTATTTGACAAGAACTACATTTTTATTTACAATAATAATAATAATAATAATAGTAATAATAATAATTATTATATTTTATATAGCTCCTTATTCAGTTATTTACATCCATTGCAACTAATATTTAGATACTTGGTCATAATTAATGGAATACTTAATATCCATTTAATAATAATAATAATAATTAATAATATTATTATTATTATTATTATATTTCTACTTTAAGAGAAACATAAAATTATATTGTCTAATCCCACTATATATATTATGTATGTATAACGTACACTAACCTCAGCAGATACACCTTCATATTGACTTTCAACTATATCTTCTCCTTCAGTGTTAGCTGATATGTCTTCATAATGAATTCCGTTGTCACTAGTTACTGTATCATGTCTATCTTGTAAGATGATACTGTTATCATGTCTTTGATCTGAAGATTGTAAAGAAGGGGCTAGGTTTGTTGTTGTTCTATATATTATGAATGAATAAACAGCCTCAAGTAATTTACCCAAACTCTGAACAATATTAGAATATTCTCACCTGTAGACATCATACTCAGGTTGTTACTGCTATGTTGCATCTTCTTTTGCCTACACAAGATTGTAATATAAAATATATATATATATATATATATATATATATATATATATATATATATATATATATATATATATATATATATATATCCGATTAAAGGCTAGTGTGTGGCATACACACAAATCAAAATATGGAGAGCAACCTGCATGTTCATCCCTAATTTTGAACCGATGTGCTAGGGGTTTATGTCTAACCAAACTACCAGTTCAGCTACAGAAGCACCGGTTATACATAAAACACGCATATGAGCTCGCGCTCGCACACCGGTTCACGCGCACAAACATACACAAATACACCCACACAACACAATTTAAGACTATCTATGTATACCTTAATTTCCACAACTGTGTCACTAAAATAATTATGACCACAATCAAGATAACATTCACTACAACTGCTGCAATTAATGATATCCTTTGGGATGACCAATTATCTGCTCCTGGAATAAAATACAGTAATTTATAATAGAAAGTTATCAAAATATTTATGAAACGGTAAATTAGTGTTTTTAATATTTAGTCAAACCTTTAACTAAGACACTGAATATGTCACTGCTAGACATATATCCCTCATTGTCCTCAACAACAAGTTTGATTTCGTATTCAGCGTTTTCTTCTGCTACAAAGACTGTACAGGTTTCAGTAGGAAGTAAGTAAATGGCAGTCGAATTGGATAACGTTTTCTTTTTGTAAAACAAGGTGACCTTTCTTATCGGATTACAGATTGGCTTAATAGAAGAAAGGACCTGTGCGGGAACAAAATAGACACATATATGATAAATTAGGGTAACAATATATATATATATATATATATATATATATATATATATATATATCAGCGAGGATATATGTCTGTGTATTATCATTCCACAAGCACAGCTTATTGTGTTCAATGAAGTCTTCTAATGTGTTGCCCTTGTTGTTATGTTTCCCCATATGGTATTCATATCACCGATTAGAATGAAAAGGGATGGAAGCTGGCTTATCAATTCATTTCTGCCAAGTAAAATGTTATTAGAATATATTTTGAACACAATGTTATGGTCTTGTGGAGTGACAGCGTCACAGCAACTGCATGCAGATTGGTGTTTAAACTGATTGGTTTGTGTGAAATAGTTATCTTGATCATGATGGTTACTCCTCCGGAAGCTCTGGTATCAATAGATTCAGAAAATATGCGGTATGAGGAGTATTTCTTCAAATTAATTATATTTGTACTTTTCATATTTGTTTCTTGGCAGCAGAATGTCATAGTCCTGCATTAACATTTTTATTTCGTCTATATTCGTTCTAAATACTCTACAGTTCCAATTAATGATAGACTAGTATATTTCTATTTGTTTTTATTTTATTCTGAAGGAGTTCCCGATGGGCCATGACCTAGATTACCCAGGTCATCATAGTCATTGGAGGATCCATTCAGAATATCCAGCAAGACATTTTATCGCCCCTTTTCCCGATCAGAAAATATCTTCTTTTTCTTTTCTGGTTTAGGGGCGGGGGAGGGAGGTGTAGTTGGCTTGGGTCCGATATTTGCCGATTTATGCTTGCTTAAGCTTTCTTTTGAAGATATTTTCTGATTTGTATGGGACTCCATCACTGGAGAAGGTGATGGGGTATCCCCCTTTTTCGACTGTCGCCCAGACTTAGCGGTTGGTGTCACCTATGACTGTTTTGTTGTAGTAACAGTCATGGTAGCCACATTTTAGCACTTGTCTTTGGATTCCCTGTGTTACTTTGACGGGGCAGTCCCGGGAGAAAGATCCATTGTCTCCGTCACAGTAAACGCAGTGATGTTTCTGATTATAGTCCCCATCCCCATGACAGGTTGTGCCACATTTGGCGCAGATAAGCTCTCCCTTACAGGTCATTCTGTGGTGTCCGTACCTTTGGCACTTGAAACACTGCAGTGGATCAGGGACATAGTCATTAACCTTTACCCGAAGGAATCCAATTTTTATGGAGGTAGGAAATACAGGGAGTCCAAACGTGAGGATGATTGTGCCGGCATTTATTTGGCGAAAGGCCCTGTGCTGACAAATTTTTGAGTATTTCGTCATATTTTCACATTTGCCGCCATTTTCAACGCATAAAACAGTCAGAATGACTCTTTTTGGATACCTCAATAATGAAACCTCCTAACTGATACTGGCGTTCCAGCCAAGCCTTTTAGTCCCCTTTCGATGGCAAAGTGTTTTAACTTTGCCAAGGGAATGTCCTTGTTAGTGCCCTGGATAACCAGAAATCTGGGCCATAAGCAAAGAAATGGTTCTTCGTTGTCTGAGGAAGGATCCACCTCTAGGGCACACTTTTTGTGAGAATGCGAGCATTGGGGGGGGGGGGGGAGGAGGGGCATATTTAGCTTTTATTTACTAAAAGTCAGAAAACAACCACCTCCAGAGCTGAACGTCACTAGCCGAGTGGTCAGATCGGGCCTTTCTTACCTCCCATTTTAGAAGAAAATTAGGGCCCAAGTAGTCTGTTGCGGTATTTCCACCACTCAACTACGAGGAATGCCTCTTTCCCTCCTACGGGTCGCAACCCACGGCAAACAAGTTGTCCCTTTTAGTCACTTTTTACAACATGCAGGGAATACAGCGGGCCAATCCTAAACCAAGGTCCCATATGGGGAAACAAAAACATTGGTTGAATATATTTACACTTTTAAAAGCCAAGCCAAATGTCAATACCCAACCCGCCATCTACCGCAAAGAAAGAAGGAGAAATGAATGCATAGCTTTAAAATTCTATATCATTTAAAAGAAAGTTTACCTTCATTTCAAATTTCCAGGACTAATATAGTTATATTCACAAATATCATAATGATGTCTAAACTTTTTAAATGATCACCCACATATTAAATAATCCAGTTATAAGTGCTGATTAATCGACTATTAATGACTTGTGCGCGCCTCTATGTTTAAGCTAGACACCGACCGGAAGCTCCTGAATGCTGTCGTCATTTGAACTAAGCAATTTCACCGGAAGTCTGTATAACCCATTTAAAAGCATCTAAACAAGTGTTAGCCAAGAATAATTCCAGAACAAAACGTAGTAATTTCGCTAAATTTACATCATTACTGACATTCAGTTATATTAGTTTGAGCCAGAAGAACCATTATAAGATGAAGATGATTATTTTGAAGAATCATTGAAGAAAGCGTGAGGAGAACCGGAAACGCTAACTGGTGTCTATGCGATCTCTGTGTACTCCTGGCCCAGATGACGTCAGAACACTTGAATTTTCTCTTTCCCGCTTTCGCATCTGGTGCAGGGGTAATGGCGGCCTTCCAGTAATTTGGATAATTTCCTTATATCTATGATATCTGGTATAGTTCGAGATTATTATTTTTAAATATTTCTTTACTTTTATAAGCATTACAAATTTAAGAAATATTATCTGAGAGTGAGCTGTCCCTTTAAACAGATGTATGACTGTTTCACTGTTACGGAGTCACAGGTGTCGTCATTCATTTGAACTGTACGACACCCACTTCCAAAAACATGAATCTGTATTATTATTATTATTATTGTTATTATTATTACTAATATTATTATTATTATCATCATCATTATTACTAATATTATTATTATAGATATATATTCTTATGACGCTTATACATTTTAAAAAATTCGATTTGAAATTGTGTTTTATTTCTCATAAAGTATGTACAGATACAGTTCTCAACATTTCCAACTGTTCGAGAGTGGGGGATATCTGAGTTCACAACTAATATATTTGTTTCTTCCAACAGGGCAGCGTATTATATTTTATGTGGTTACAGAAAGTGTATTTACTGTGAAATATGTTTTGATCAACTGCACATATAGGACAAAAAAGAAAATCATCAGACACAACTGTGATATATATTGTGACATTTGTTGGAAAGATGGAAGAGCTGGAAAAATAGGAATCCAGTAAATACAGCGATTTAACATTTTATGATCATCTATACTATCCTTTTCTTTAATAATACTAAATGCTAAAGTACTTGCCTTAAATACAATTATAACGTATGAAGGGCCAACTTCATTTGTTAAAACTCTTGTCTCTGATATAACTGGAGTTTCTGGAACTAGTAGAAGACACTGTTATCATCAACATATTTATTGAGGGTTAGTCTACGTCTAAATAATTGTAAACATAAAAATACAGAGGCTACTTCTATCCAACCATCCATCCATCCATCCATCCATCCATCCATCCATCCATCTATCCGTACCTCTAGCATACACATAAATTCACCTGAATATATACGCTCACATGAGTGTGTACACGTTAATTCAACAGGATAATAGCATAATATTGCTAGGTTATGTCAATAGCTTGTTAAGGCTTTTTTATTAATTAAAATAAATGTAACTCTAATATAATAAATTAACAGAGGGGGATATCATCCACATATACAAAGGGAATGAAATAACTGAACGACCAAAAGAAAGAATTAATCATTGATCGAGTTTTAACACATACAATTTCTTTTAAATCTGATCTACTTGTGACTATTAATTTGTTATGATCTTTCCCGGATTTGATTGATTGATTTGTACGACCAAAATTAAGAATGAATGGTTGATCGAATGCACAAATTACTAAACAAATAAACGAATAAACAGATTTGGCTTACCATAACACTTAGCTTCACTTTTAATGTGTCATTTCATATCCCACACTCTTTAATAATTCCATATTCCGAAAAGGTGTAACTTTTATATTATAAACTTTGTTCATCACTAGATTCTCTATTTTTACTAATGATCTCAGCTATAACTCACTCTACCGACATGTGTGTAGTTAGCTTCTTTCAAGTCAACGATGTACGCTATAAGGTATCCATAGAAACCATGTGAATTTGCTGGATTCCAAACCCCATGTAAACAAAAAGGCCAAAGGCAATTTTAGAATAAGGAATCTTTTGATTTATTTTTAACACATACAATTTCTTTTTAATTAGATCAACTTGTGGCTATTAATTTCTTGTGATCTTTCCCGAATTTGATTGATTGATTTGTATAATTTCTAGGTCAGACGTTCAGATTCGTCTGGTTAGCGTTCGGTTACGTTTTCGGTTTTATGTATAAGATGCAATACATATATAACATTGAAGCGACTATTTAATTGTAATCATGGTAATCCTTTGATGTAATTGTTGTCAGCGAGATAAATCAATCAAATGATCAATATAATCATGTGCTACATTTCAACTTGAATATATCACCCTAATAATGTTTGTATAACTCTTTCAGTAATGCACGATATATAATAATGTTATAGGATAATCATTATATAACCAACATCACGGACAACACTACATTAATCCCATATTGGTATTATTTATTGTTTTATAATATAGATATTGAGTATTGTTTGTATAACATAATACAATAGCATCAAAAGTGAACAGTAATGTTCCCATAATAAGCGCTGCAATGCAATGCACCCATCCACCCAGGACACTGAATGGCCTAAACTGTACTGATGTGTCGTTAAACAACATTCATCCATCCATCCATCCACAATGCACCCATCCCGTCTAATTACAGAAATAGCGATGATTACATTAAAGTGCTGAAAAGTATCATATTTAGGTAAGATTTATATATTAATAACATCTTTCTTTTGTATTTTGAAACATACATTAATTTACTTAGAGGAAACTGGGGACTATTATATACGTAATTTGCACGTACACCTGTGTATTAATAAACCATCCAGGCACAGTTGAAGTATATATGTAATATATGAAAAACATATACAATCATTAGCTTATAAATACACATTTGGTGCAGGGAGGAGGTAATTACACCATTGTAACGATCAAGGCTGATCAGTCTACGGAGCACCCATTGACCTTTCCTATTGCCCTGTGTGTCTATTTGGTGGCATATTTAATATGTTTAGTATTTTGTTGAACAAATCCATGAGCATGGATTATCAGATAAAAATATAAACATATAGCAGGATAAATATCAATCCCATAACCTCCCGTCTCGCAAACTAAACTTTTATTAAGGCTCGCTGGCAAGGCCAATGTAATTGACTAATGTTTATTAATTCGTTGATAATGGGATATACTCTCACATATTTCGGTAGGCTGATTTTTCTTATTACTGAAGTAGAATATGAATTGATGTATTTTATTTTGTCAATTATTTCTCTAAGTGTGATATGGGAGTCTAATGATTGACACTTCCAATCAGAACTGTCAACAGACATTTCAGATACGTATTCAAGGACTTGCTGATGGTTTATGAAGAGCAAGTTCTTCCCCACTTGGATAAGATCTATGGACCTGTTCTTTCCTAAAACCAAAGACTATGTGCCACCCCCCACCCCCCTCTTCCTTGACCTTATTCGTGTATTGTTTTGTTTCGCAACCATCCGAATTCAACTTTATTAATTGTTTGTAACATGGAATTTAGTTTTCTCATTCTTCGATTATATAGTGTGCGACTCGGCCTTAGATATTTTCTCAAAACAAAGACATTATGTTTGCAGTATAGTTTATAGCATTTCCCTTGTACACACACACACACACACACACACACACACAACACACACACACACACACACACACACACACACAAACCCTCATCCATAATAATATATATATATATATATAAACTACACACACACAACACACACACAGACACACACACACACACAATATATATATATATATATATATATATATATATATATATATATTCTACACTCTTCAAATATGTTAGTGAGCTCCGGTGGCCTAGCGGTTAAGCACCCAGCCCTTGGTGTCAACGGTCACAGGTTCGAACCCGGTAAGAGGTCCAAACTTTTCCATGTATTAATTTCTCGGCTCACTACATCGTGGGTGGCTGACCACGTTAAATGGTCTGCCGTCTCCACTGAATTATTTAAAATAAAGGTGGACGTTAAAAACCCCCTGAGGACGTAAAACACTCTGGCAGTGACCACCCTCGGGGTATTTCGGCTCCATCTTTCCGTACTATTCTCCTGTGTGTTAGTGGGTATGAGAGGAGGTTCTCAACCACTCCAACATAGAGGCTGTGCTGATTATGCGACAGCCTGGGGATTCTCCCGAACAACAAAACCATTCAAATATGTGTTACCAAATACACTAGCGTACATGCTACCTTAGTCTCGCTTTGAGATTAGAGTGATGTGTTACCTCTTGTTATATTTGTCTTATCTTTAGAAGATCTCGAACTTCTTCTTTAAATTATCTTAGAAAACGGTCTCTATATATATTATACGCTGTAATAATTGGGGTAATTTGTACTAAGTCCACACAATAAAATTTATTTCCGATTTTGTTAGGTATGAACTGTCCTATCTCCAGCAATTTTTTTTTTCTAGTTATTTCTTATTCTGACAGCAAAAACATCTGAAATAGTGCAACCCGTTTTGTCTTATTCACGGTTCATTTCGTCTTAAACTGCACAAACTATGTGATGATATTATCATATAATTGCTGAAGATGATGGGAAGAGTATTCCACACACTGGTGTAAATATTGTCTATTAAGTTTTACTAAGGTTCCTGGGAAATAGTATACAAAGACACAAATATTCCATAAATATTTATCTCTTCCGTAGTCACTCAATCAACACAAGTGTCTGATGTTTGTTTACAAGTTTTAGGTCTTTAAATAACGATATAATGATCTCCTTGAATCAGCTCCTAAATTTTTAAGACAAACGTTAATTAGTTAAGTTTGACTTAGGGAAGTGGGTAATACTCTAACATGTATGTCGTCAGTGTTACAAACCATAGTATTGGTACTAATACACATATAATTAATATATACATAAGTTAATATTATTTATAGATATTACTTAGTTATGTTAAAGTTATTATGAAAGATGCCGGAGTATCTCTAAGTATGAAAATCTACTCCAAGATTTATATCTATATAATTTGGGAATAAAATGAGAAATTGTAACAACGATATGAGAACACGATTTAAGCTTTACCTTATGCTAAGTGTGCAATGTGGAGATATTCGAATCTAAAATACCATGCACTAATAACTCTATATGGTCGAAATTACAGTAATTAGAGAATCGTCCTCTGAAGAAATATTTGTATGATCATCCCTTCTCTGGGTTGACGAATATAATAGTCAAAATATCTGCTGAACTAAAATGTGTAAGTTATGGAGACGCCTACTGAACTATTCCCTTTGTATCAATTGAAGTATTCAATATGCATTATATCGGGTTCTGGGAATGTGGTAAACAATATAATAAACACATGTACCTAAAAAGATAAGTGTTCTAAAGAAATCGAATGCAAACCCTTTTTTACACATTTCAAATATATACGAATAACTAATAGTGAAACCCAACGTCCATGTCACATACATGCGTGTGCACACACACACACACACACACACACACACACACACACACACACACACACACACACATGGACGCACTATGATAAACAAACAACAACCAACAAATAACCAGACATACTCATATATAAACAAGTGTCAACAAATGTATACTATTTTCTTACCAGAACAATCTGTCTTCACTTTCAGAGTATCATATGCCTTCCCTGTCTCCCTAAGATCGCCAACTTTCCGATATGGTGTTACTTTGATGTAGTAAATTGTGTTAATTTGGAGATTTTCAATTTTCCAATAAGGATCCGAGTCATAACTAACTATACCCACATCTCTATAGTTAGCGTCATCTAAGTCAATGCTGTACTGTATTATGTAGCCATAGAAACGACGTAAATTTACAGCTATTCCATTAATATGTTCCCATCCTATCTCAATTATGTCACCAGTCTTATTTATTAGCATCAGATTTTCATGGGTGTTCTTGGGCGTTTCTAAGGATATCAATTTTAAAACAATAATTATATGGTGTTAAATTATTTATTGTGTAAATATATTTTAATATTGATTATAATCGTATATAATTTTTTAAATATACCTACCTATGTATGTATTACATTTTGTATCAGTCCACCAAATCTGACATCCATCATGACATGTACCGTTATACCTGTCACATACAGTGTTAGTCTTACATTGACCACACTTGATCCTGACAGTTTGCTCCGTAAAATCCGTCTTCACAGCCTATATAGAAAATGATTAGATTTCTATAGAAATATAACATATCCCCTAGATATTACTTTATTTATCAATTATTATAATAATCAATAATTATGTAATTCCGATCAGTAACTTACTTTGTTTACAATCTGGCTGATATGATCCTTGACATGACACACAACCAGTGACGTCATTACAGTTAACATCAACAGGACATTGGGTACAATCTGGAATAGTATTTATTTGTTGGAGTAGCAAAAATGGTAAAAAGAAATTATAATAATAATAATAATAATAATAATAATAATAATGAAGTTTACCATATCACGAATAATAATACTTCTTGTTGATAAAATGGTATCTGACGGAATATATCAACTAGAAGTATTACAATGTGTGTGCGCTTCTGATTGCCATTTTTGTTTTCTCAATATTATAGTTTGTATTTTTCTAGGTATAATAGACATTGAATAATAATAATAATAATAATTATTATTATTATTATTAGTAGTAGTAGTAGTAGTAGAATAAGAATTGTTTATGATTTTTATTATTCATACTATGTCTGTTATTGATATTTATTTTTAATTTTAGCAAATGTTCAGTAGTAGATATTCCAAGAGGATCTTCACTTACTAAGTGACTCTACTGTCATCAGAACTATGAAGGTAGTATATCCAAAATGCTATTTTATTATTTAATTATTAAAATTTGTGATTCACAAGTGGTTGAACTCATTTTTAATTATAGAATAACGATCTGTATTAGTCTCTTCAGATGTTAATTCTTCATTTACTAATTTGAAGTTATATGATAAAAGAATTTCAGCAATCTATCAGAAGCTACATTACTGATGTATCTTACCTATATATTTATGTCCTATTATGACTACTTCACAAAAAGGAGCGCCTTCATCCTTCGTCACCCCAGCTTTCCTCATAAAGTGTACATATCTACCTATTAGTGGACTAGGACATGTTATAGTAATCGTAGGTTTTAAAACTGTTGTTAATGTTGATATCCACGACCTGGAATATCTGATGTGTTATATACTGTTAGATTAAACTGTTGTAGTTTCGGGTCACGACCTGGAAATATGTGATAGTAATAGGTATGTATATATATGAGTGTGTGTGTATGTGTATGCATGTGTGTGTGTGTGTGTGTGTGTTTGTGTCGTGTGTGTGTGTGGCTGTATGATACATTTAGTGAGTCTATTTAGCCATTTCAATATTAAATGTGTCAGAGTTCAAACCAATATTCTAAGTCGTTTATTTTGTTATATTCGATGTTTTACGCAAATACATTTATATTAGCTCATACAATTGACGATGAAATAAATAACATGTGTATATGTCCTATTACCTACCGTCCTTCTTGCATATATCGTAATATTATATATTTTATATAAATCTCCCAGATCAGTCCACCATTCAACTGGTAATCCATACATCATTACAGGATGAGCACAATGTGTATTTAGAACATTAGGTATAATACCGTCTAGAGCTCCAGTAGCTGGGTATGTCTTTTGATAGAAGTCACTTGCTGTCATATTAGTTGATTTGTGTAATCCGACATTACCTTTAACAATAAACAGTTAAATGAAGAAATAAATATAAACAGTAATAGATTTGTTATCGCTAGTTAACACAAATAGCTAATTAATATATATTTAACATATTCCCACTTAACAAACTAAATATTTATTATCTGAAATGTTCTTGTGACAAACAATTTTGAAATTTACAAATAAACATCTAAACGATCTATTATTAATATGTAATAAGACAAATATTTTCTCATTTATCTAACATCACTTATCTCCATTTACCTATCTGACAAGATGGTCCACTCCAGGTATATCCAGAAGGAAGTGACGTATCACATCCACTGGGACATGTACCTCCACTACACTCATTGTCTACAGCACAATGACACTGGAAGGCACAGTTAGGGTCATCTCCGTATAAACAGTAACCTGAATAAATTATAGAAAATATGAAGAGGTTAATTATAAACAGAGACTAACATAATTAGTTAACTAAATTAGTAAATACAACATTCAGGTTTAAAGAAAGACTGAGGTTAATATCAAATAATTATAAATTTCAATAATAATGTATCATATGAGTTATGAAAATGAAGAAGAATCTCTCATTTGTAATTATAGTCAAAATTATATTAGATTATTTGGTGTTAAGTGTAACGTAGCATCTATATGTTTGTGTATATTTATCGACTGGAAATATGTATTATATTGGTTTAGTATAATATTACTGTCCTAATACCATAGTTATATTATTTTGTGAAACTTACTATAGAAAAGGTCACTGCATCATAATAACATGAATACACGTCAAGCGAATTAGGTGTTTGGGAAGACGAGCATAATTTTACTTAAAACGGGGGGTGGGGGTGTAATATGCCTAATAAAAATTCTTAAATTAATGTTAAATTTAATCATTAATAATACAGTAATTCCAAATATTGACCCCCTTCTTATTTTTGAGCTTATATTCAATGCGTATTATATCGTTTAAGCTTCTCTGTGAGTATTGTCATTTTTCGTTCACCTTCATTATCCGTCATTTTATCAGCATGTTGTAGGGTACATATACAAATAAAAAAATGATAATAGAAATTATTGACTATGATTTCATTTTAATAGTTTGTAATTTAGAATCGGATCGCTGGAATCTCAAACATATATGTGGGGGTGGCTAAAGGGATATTACAATAAATGACTTTTTTATTAATTTCCTGACTAACTGACTGATCGAATGATTGACTGATATACAGACTCATTTACTCAGTCAGTCACTGAGATTTTCATTCACCCACCCATTTACTCACTCACTCACTCAGTTATTCATAAACTAGCTAGTTAACTAACTAGCTTATTCCTTCATTCACACCTTCACTTAGTCATTCACTCACAACTTCACTCACTCCTTCGCTCTCACTCAGTAACTCACTCACTGACTGACATGCTAACTAAATAACTAACTTACTCCTTCACTCACGCCTTCATTCACACCTTCACTCAATCGCTAAATCATTCACAAACTAACACTTACTCACTAACTCAGTTAATCACATTTTAATTACTGACTCAATCATTAACTAATACACTCACACAGTCAAGCAATCACCCATATAATAACGATCCGACACACCGACACACCGACATCCACTAACCCATTCAACTAACCACTCATCAACCCATTCACAACCCCCAATTGATGTTTATCGTTTACCAACAGCTTACACTAATTTACTATTTGCGTTATTGATGGTGGATACTTCTGTCATTATATTATACAATATAACAAATGATTTATATAAACAGCAAACCAATCACAAAGGAAAAAGAAAGGAAAACAATATTAGGAGTCAGAATAGACTCGGGACATTTCAAGCTTCACACACACACGCGCTCACACACAGAGCGAACGAGAGAGAAATGTTCATTTTCATAATCCATATCAGTCCTATTTGTCTATTTATATTCCTACCATATCCATATCTAATTCACCTCATCCAACTTTACGTTCATACTAGTGATAACGTGCATAGAGTAAATTAATACGTAATGTACTATGTTAATGTGCTATTAACCACACTCCCAACTAATGTGTTTCACTGGGACATGTTTTCATGTCCATGATTGATATTTTGTAGCCTTTTACAGAGGCTGAAACCAGACAGATGCAGAAAGGGTGACATAATCTTTTATTTGCAGTTGACTCTATGCCTACATGGCTTATTACAGTTAACTCAGAAATATTGTTAATATATTATCCCTTGGTGTTTCAGTCTTATATAGAGTAGTGCTCTCATAGAATGTATGTTCATGATATTTCGACAATAATTTCGGTTCCAATTTTAGAGTACATTGACGTATGCCCTTTCTGACTCCAGAGATTTAGCCTAGCGGTCCTATCATTGCTGGAAATATTTATGGAAGTCTTGTTTTGGAAAGATTGTCAGAGGGATATTGTTCATGATGCTCTCTCGGTTATCAAATGGGGATCCTTTCAGTGACATCTTCAGATTGATTAATAGCCAGAAATCATAAGGAGCCATATGTGAAGAATAGAGACCCTGAGTAATTTCGTACATAGATATCCTGGATAGGATACGAACAATGAGCCATAACGTTATCATGATGTAGTGTACACTTGCATGATTTCCACAGACCCTATTTCGTGCCACGAACTTCATCATGAAGACGACAGAGAACTTCTTATATTACCTTTTGTTAAGAGATTGGCCTTCGCGTACGTATTCGTCATGCATGGCAGTCAATATCAAAATATTCATCAACACTTTGACTTTGATCCTTACTTATCTTTCTTTATTTCGATATTGGGGAATACCACTAGGACAACTGAAAATTGGTATCTGGATCGTAAAAATATAACCAACACGCATCAACAATGATCACGCTCTGATCACGGTGTTAAATAAACCACAATCACCAGCTCCCAGGTAGAAAATGTCTTACCGGGCGAGACTGCAAAAATCTTATATGCACAGTAAGGTCTATTGCTGGACGTGACCCCGTTCGCTTATAAATATTTTCTGAGAAAAAATAGGTCAGATACAGGCCTCGTATGTAATAACATGAATAAACAAGTCACAACTGAGCGCGGATATGCTTACTACAATCTTAAGAACATCCATTATTTTAACAAGGCACATTTATTATTGTACTCCATGCCTTTGTTACACATCTTATACACTATAATAACTCTCTGTTATATGACAGTTCGGTTATAGCTTCAGTTGACTTCAGCAAATCAATTTCAAAGTAATGCAGCTAGCATGGTAATAAATAATGAATAAATATGATAATATCACTTGAAGTATTGAAAGACTACATTGGCTATCTGTTAAACGACGTTTCTATCTCTGTTCATATTACAAAAGGCAAAACTATAAGTGTTGATTTTATATAATAATTATTACAAAACGTATTTCTGGTCATGATTACTTTACAATGTGATCGTACAATGTAATCGTGATCGATTACATTCAGATTGAATGTAATAGTAATCATAGTATTCTCAAGTAATCCCTATAGTCCTATAATCGCCCCAACCTTGTCCCCCATTCATACTATCTATATATATTATCTATATATGTGTCTGTATGTCTATCTGTCAATTTATCTATCTATCTATCTATCTATCTAATCTATTTATGTGTTTATCTATCTATCTATTTATCTATTTATCTGACGATCTATCTATCTGCATTGTAGGCTCATAGCAGCTGCCAGTTTCACAAATTGATCTTTGAAGACAGTGGCAATACAGTTATTTTGTTTGTAAAGTGTAACTTTGACGAGATATACAACAATTAAAAGATACCTATAAATAACCTTGTGTTTGGCATAAACCTTATTACAACTACCGTGTTCTTACTTTGGTGTTTTATGTTCAGGTAGCACGACTGTAGATGACTCCCATTTAGGAGTTTTATTTTGGCGTATAATTAGTGATACACTATACACGTTTGAGCAATAAAAGTTACTTTGAATTTTATTCTCCTGATGAATGTTCTATCTGTTTTAATTCATTTACGATTCCTGCGTGCGTGCGTGTTAGCAGTGATGAAACGACAGCATCATGGTGAAGCTCAAATCCTGTTTGCAACATATTGATGATGCACCAAGGGACTATATTAAAAGTGAGACTTTTCATGCTGTAAAGTGTACCGCGAAACCATGACAGATTATAACCCAGAATCAACGGTAATACTCCCGTAAAACAAAGTTGATAATCTATCTACAACATGGAGACTATTGCATACAGTGATTGGTAGCTTTACTAATTTGTTAATAGGAAAGCTCTCTCTCACGCCAAACATATACACATATACACAAACAAATATATATATATATATATATATATATATATATGTGTGTGTGTGTGTGTGTGTGTGCGCGGCACGCGGGCGCGTTTGGATGTGTACGCGTTCCTATGAACCCACACACAAGCACACACAGAGAGAGAGAGATCGCGCTAAACATACAGAGGTATATGTAATTCCAACAAACCAGGAAGTAAAATTCTCTTGAATAATCTGTACTTAATAAACGTACATATACATCATATATATTAACATATAACCTACCTGACGCCAGGCCCGTTAATTGGCATATCATCAGCCATACACTTAGAGATAAGATCATGTTGTCCACTTGTTATAACATCAACTTCTTATGACAAAACAAGACAAACAGAAGTATGAACAGTTAAAAACACTATCTCAGACACACCTCACTGACGAACAATTAGAGTCACGTGACTTAATCGTCATCAGGGGCTTTCCCAGTGGAAACTATTTAATAACTGGACTTGTTATAGCTTGGCAAGTACTTTTACATAATCCTCTGCACTCAAGAACTACCTGCTCAGCTTACACAGATAGTATGTTGTTTCTAATCTAATACTATAACGTATTTCTCAGATGCTATAAAAAGAAGATAAAAATGGAATGTTGTGGTGAACTGATTCAGAATAAATAACATTCACCTATTTAATTTCAATAATTTACATTGAGGTACACACTACATACAGATTTGAAGCCATAACACATCAAAACAAGTTTAATCACTGCAACCATAATATAAATGGAAACTGGGCTATTCTCCCTTGATTTTATTTGCTTTGCAGTTAAATTCGCCTCGTTTTATGTTCGAGTTGGGGGAACCACAACCCTCGATTTTATTCGCCCGTCAGTTAGTTAAAATACAATTTATTAGCAACAAGTTCAAATACAATTTATTTCCGAATACCAAAAAAGAGTCTATACTATATACCGGTATAGAGTATGAGTTAAAATCCGTGTGCATGATTTGTAGATCTTGCTAACCTCACGGGTAGCTCCGTTCTATCCGATTTGTTCACAATATAATCATCTCACAATCAAAGGAAGTAGGATGCAAGATACAGCCTGGCGTGTGTTTCATAATTTAGAGGATATAAAAAGTTAAAACAGGCCCAGCAGGCACACTACGTAGTATACACGTGAATTCTACGTAACTCATACGCACAAAAAATACGTATATTTTTGGTGAACTATGTTAGTTGAATCTACGTAATTTTACATTGAATCCACCTCATACTATCATTCATGCAATAATGTAATTTAATTAATAAAAATGCAACTTCTTAAACTGTATTATCAACAATATTAAGATGAAACTTAAGACAGACTAAATATAATCTAGATAACATATTGCAGGTACAGCACCTGTCTAAATTGAGAGGATGGAGAATTTAAATACAATTAATAGAGCTACAAAAAAGATATAAACATACCTATCAGTTGTATTCAAATATACTCAAAAAGTTTACCAGATAAGTTTTAGTATTTCACAATATATCCACAAAATAAGAATGTTTTGGAAACCTTTAATATCAGTAGCACGAGAGATTAACAATATAAAGTTTACAGGTCATAATAAATGTACATGCATTGTAATAATCTTATTATACATCCAAAACAAATGAAAACAAGAGCTCTCCTGATATGTTAGCTCCATTTCCCTCTATTCTAAGTATTTTGTGACCTTTGACAGATATACCTGGGTCCCAATTTAATTTAATTGCACATTCTAGCTAACTGCTGGTCCCATTAGAAAAGGTTTAACACAAAATGTTCTTTGAGTGCCTAGCAATTTTGAGTAAAGGTCAGTTAAACGTCAATGCTAATATTTTATGTGACATGCAGAAGTACATGTAGCTATAGGTGCCATTACCTGAGGTTAATAACAAACATTTCTAAACGTAAACTGCAGTACACTATGTAGTGCAAACAATTTGCATAGTTCGGACTGTGGAATTATTATATATATTATATATATATAATATATATATATATATATATATATATATATATATATCAGGCCTGCCACTTACCCAAAGACAAAAGGTAGGGATAAATTCGGGATATCTTCGATACAAAAGTAGGGATAAAAATAGGGAAAATAGAGATGGTTCACAGAAAAAGTAGGGATTTTGAAGAATGTTAAATGCAATGTTTGCAGCATTATGCTTGTTTGGTGGGGGTTCAGGACATGCACAAGAGTCTCAGAACATTACAGTCTTCAGAGTGGTCTGAACATTTAAATACATTCAGTGCTTGTTAGTGTTCATTTGTAACCCTGTTTTGTTTGATTAGCCGATATATAATTGATAATATATGTACTCACTATTTAATGGCCTTACCACCATCGATCTAAATTGGGTGATGTTTAGTTATCTTTCTTCAATTGGAACAGTTGGCTAAAGAGGGTGCCTGTCATCTGTAAAATATAGTTATTGAAAAACATATTTACAATACAATCAGAAATAATACATCAAAATTAAATGGAACAAATTATGAAAAATATGACATATTCTAAATATTGAGAGTATAACATAAATAATAGCATAAAAATAAATCGTGTATAATGCTGACATGACTTGAACAAAACATAAATTCACTCATTTACACAACACAACAACTACATCAACTCTAATAAACAATTCTCTGAGGCTTCTAATCTATGACTTCTTAATTTTATTCAGGTTCTTATAGTTGTTGATTAACTTCCTCTTCTTATCATTGACATAAATCCGCTTTTCTTGTATCCAGCATAGTTGTTTCTGGGCAGAATCTAGTTTTGATTTAGCAGCATCAAGCATTGATTGAGCTACTGATGCCTCTGTAAACTTCTTATAAATAATAGTTGTTTGTGAGATGACTGTTATCCTCTGCAAATAGGTTTTCACCTATTTTCAAAAGTTCTGCTAATTCTTTCTCCTTCTCTCCGACTTCTTTTTCTTTTAATGACATGCTCGTCTTGTCTTGATTCAGTTTCTTCGGAGCTTCATCAGCATCTTGCCTGTCTTTGTCTACTCGTGCCTTTCCTCCAACAATCTTTGTCTCTTTTCTTCATCTTTTTTCTTCGTGTATTTGGCAGATGCACTCCGACTATAATTCTTCATCTGTTGAGTCACCAGAATGTTATGTACATTAGCTTTCATCTGTTTAACATTGTCCTTAGTCAATCGTATGACAATCAGTACTTCTGGAGAAAGAGATGATCACTCACTTATCAACACATTATTGTTATGAGAGGGGATCTCTCTACATCTACATTCCCATGTGATTTAGTCAGGAGACAAGAGATGAATTTTGAAGTTTCGCGAACTTTGGCTATCCTGAAGTGTTCCTTAGCTGGAAGACATTTCTCCTGTAGAGGTTCACTTTGGGGTAGGTAGTCTTGTCTGTGGCCTGCTCCTTCAAGTACCAGTTCTCAGCTATATCTTCGTGTGTGTATATACTATTCACTCCTCCAATGCGGAATCCACCTCTATGTCAGTTAGAATATGAGGAACAGCTGCAATGAATTCCTTCAGTCATCTTGTTGTTCGATGTTGATGTTACATCAATGGATGTAAAATCTCTAGATGCTTCAGGATATCATCATCAATGGGCAAGTGGGTGGTGAGATACCTGGAGATGGTGACATAACATTCTCTCATCGCCTTGATCTCTATCTCTCGTGGCATCTTTTCTGAAGCAGCAGCGCCACATTTTACCTCAGAATTGGGAAGCTGCTTATCCCCCTTCTTATAATCAACCTCTTTAATCTTTTTGTTGAGCATATCTGCCTTTAGATATCTACCAAACACCCTCCTAACCAGAAAACCACATTCATCATGGAGAATATGAACAATGGGGTCCTCAGTCTGGAATAACTTTAGGAAAGGTTAAAAATATTGACCAGTGATGTGACAAATTTAAGCTTGGTTACTGTGTTCTTGTCTTTCAAGCATGCGCATATTCTGTGGTAATTAGTATTCTTCTGGTGCTTCTTTGACAGTAAGTGTTTCAATTAGTCGTCACATACTGCAGCATAATGCTTGATGACTCTTTATGTGGCAGGATCATGAGTTAGCCACCGAGACTGAACATATCAAACAGAATACTTTTCCGCCAGTTCCATTTCTTGAAGGACTTCTAGGAAATGCTCCCGCTTACAGGGTGACCGCTTGAATCAATAAAACAAGTCTAGGCAGAGCTGGTCCACTTCACTTCCATATTCTTTAACCCATAACGAAAGGCATTATAAGCAACATGAAGGCTGCAGAGGATAAAAGGAAGGAGGCCATGAAGATCATCCGCCTTCAAACACTCATCAATGATCTTCCACACAGCCTTGTTGACATTTGGTCCATCAGACGACAGACTCAAGAGTTTTCCAAGATCAAGCTTGTAGTCTGGCTGGTTCAGGGTATCAAGTAATGCACAAGCAACATCAACAGCTTTGGCATGATTGAAAAATGAAGCTGACAGGAAATACACTACAATCTCCTTTCGGGAGTGTGACCAGTATCATACAATTACACCCATTTGCCTCTTCAACTGTTGTGTAGTCGTCTCATCAAACTGGATTCTGAAATAAGTTCCTTGGTAACTTTTTGAACTATGGACCTACCCCATCAGATATAAGGTGTGTAGCCTTTGTTCTACTTAGGGAAAACCGGAGGATATTTAACCAGGAAACATTGTTCTAAACATATCACTGACACAATCGCTAGAAGCAAATGACCAATCTTCTACACACATTTTAATCGTACACAAAATCTCAGCTTTTCATATCTTCTCAGTGAGGCTTTCAACTCGGAATTCCATAAGTGTATTGATAGTTTTAGAGGTAGACGTTGAACTGCTGGCACATGATTTTGAACTTTGCACAGCTCCTAATACCTCCTGTCCTTTCTTACTATTTTGAAGATCAATATGTTCAGCTCCCTTTGTATGTGTGATAATTTGGGCTTTGCCAGAATTACTGCAGTAGAATCTTTTGTTGCAAACCAAACACAGTGCTTTGTAAGGATCTGTCAGATCTGGTTCACACCATGTAGCCAAGAGGTTTCCTTGACAGTCTTTCTCCGACAACCATCTTTCTTGGAACTTGGTATTTCCATCGGGCATGGCTATTAAACTGTTCAGTTCATATAAATGTTCATATAACATATCTTGTAACTAACAGACTACATATATGTGGATACATTGGTACACAGGAGCTGAAATAAAAACAATTTAAACTTGTGTGAACATGCAAACAAAGATATCCGAGCATAGTGTACCATTTCCTAATGCTGAATGAAAAGGAGCAAAATCCCTCAGTTGTATCATATTTGGGAATCGCAATGATTGATAATGAAATGAAGAGAAATACTCACCCAAATTTGACTCCATGATGTGTTGTGGTCAATGAGTAGCAAGGAGTCATGTTTGGGTAGAATCCAGGGACCACTCCCCAGCCAACTTATCCAATCTGGAAAACTTGAGAAAAACTAGTTATAAAATAGGGATAATACCAAAAAAGTAGGGAAAAGTATGGAAAATAGGGATATGAGGTAATATATATATATATATATATATATATATATATATATATATATATATATATATTAATTATTAATAAATCACATTATATCTATGAAATACACACACACACACACACAATACTATATATATATATATATATATATATATATTATATATATATATATATATATATTTTATATAACATATAATTATTACTTGAACATGGAAATTTGAACTCTTCTCACTCGCTAGCACTACAGTCATTATCTTATTTTCTCTTCTTGTTCCACAGATGACCCTAATAGATATATAATTACCTGGAAAAAATATATATGTTACTATCACACATAACATTACGTTTTGAACATGGAAATTTGAACTCTTCTCACTCGCTAGCACTAGCAGGTGCATTATCTTATTTTCTCTTCTCCTGTTCCACAGATGACCCTGAATAGATATGATAATTACCTGGAAAAAAAGAATACCTCATTTGAACAACATGGGATTGAAAAGAAGGGTTTGTTATTTACTATGTACTGACAACATGCAGGAAGTCAAGAATTCTCCTCAGATACAAGTATTTATAATTTAACAGAACCTTTCCTCTTATAAACAAATACATAATTACTCACCTGTGACATAATCTTGGTAGGTTTTATAGTATCCTAGCTTCCTCTTACAGGATAGTTGTTCTTGCTCATCAGTGATCAAAGGATGTTTCTATAGTTGACAGTTCTTGTTTCATTATCATGATATATATATACACTCTTTCTCTCTGTCTACTATTTAATTAATAACCAAGTACAGTTTGATTATATTAGCCTATAATGATTACAAAAAGGATGACTAGATAATGGCTAAGAAAAAGTGTAGTTTTTTTCACAGTTTGAATTGTTAGATGCAGCCTTGTAGGGGTTAATAAGGAGTTTCTTTGAAAATTTGACAAGACTGTGCAAAGCAATAGTCAGACCACATCTAGAATATGCCAACTCAGCGTGGATGCCAAGAAGGAAATAATAAACTGGGATAATTTTCGGAGATGGGCAACCAAGTTGGTTCCAGGTCTCTGAGATCTAAATTACCCTGTATGGGTAATCTACCAACTTTGGTGTAAAGACGCCTAAGAGGCGACATGATCGAAATGTTTAAGATGGTCTCCGGGGCATATGATGAACATCCACTGTTTAAAAGCATTCTTGACACAAGAATCACTTTTAACTGTAGTTCATGCCTTTGTTACATCTCGTATAGACTATTGTAACTCCCTGTTATATGGCATATCTGATTATAACATTAATCGCCTTCAGCGAATTCAGAATAGTGCAGCTCGCATTGTAACAAATACTAGAAAATATGATCATATTACCCCCATTCTTCAAAAACTACATTGGCTACCTGTTGGACAGCGTATCCATTTTAAGATTCTGTTAATAACTTATAAATCTATTAATGATATGGCACCAGAATACCTGTGTGAACTGGTTTCCATTAGAAAGTCATCCCGAAAACTCAGGTCATCCAGTCAGATACTATTGCAGGTGCCAGTGTCTCGGCTCAAGTCATATGGTGATTGTGCGTTTAGTGTTGCAGCCCCCAATTTGTGGAATAAGTTGCCGGCAAATATTAGAAATTCGTCGTCTCTTGGACATTTTAAGTCTCTTCTAAAAAGACACCTATTTAAGGTCGCTTTCACAGATAAATAATTATTATCTTTTAAATCATTACAGGGTTTTTACAGACATTATTTGGGGTATTATTAAATTACATATTATTTGTACAGCGCCTTTGAATGGCTCCTTCTAGTAAGGGCGCTTTATTAAATATATATTATTATTATTATTAAGTGATGCCAGCTACAGTTACAGCAGAAGAGGGTTTCTGTCAAACAAAAGGGCATATCAAGTAGCGGAGGCACCTAGTATACAATCTTTCGACTTGAGAAGAGACTAAATAACATCAATAAACATGGAGAAAATGTTGTCACTACCTGGCTTCGATGTATCATGGGAGATATTTTGTGTTTGCACGACCATGATGATCATCATAACGTGACGTTGCTAAGTGCACATAGTAGTATTTAAGTAAAATGTACGTGTTGAAAATTTCCAGTGATAAACACATTGGTACGTGGCTATCGACACGTAATATACACGTAAAAACACGTCGCGATAACGAACGTACACTACGTGTTATCTATGTAGACTCAACGTGCACGTGCCGGCTGTGGGGTTACAAGGTATGAAGTTTACATTTAAGAAAATATAAACTACCGGTATATCTTCACATATTTTCTTCATAAGAAAACATGAGAATAAGTACATCGCCTATCTTAAGCAGGCCAATCAATATGTGGCTGTTTATTCATGTATACAACATAATACCATCATTCCAATTAAACTGATGAATTGTAGAAATATGGCTAATGCTGATACCGCCACATTGCCTAACAAAATACCGTTTTACAACTATTCAAACGATTGATACCCTATCAGAAGCAGGAACTATATCGATCATTATCTAGATGTTTATTCTACATCTTGTTATTACAAAATATTTGCTATGACCAGATATATAAAAGTAATAAAAATTAGTTGTAACTGGGTTATCATTTGTCCAATAAATTGAATGTACTACCTAATAAATGACTTTGATTGCAATTCACAAGTCTTTGAGTGCTATTGAAATGAGGGATATGTATTTGTAAATAACTTAAGCCAAACGTAAATGTAAATTTTACATGTCCTTTAAAAGACGTCTGAACAGTTGAATAAATTAAATCTCAATATTATACAGGATGGATATATGTATACCAAGAAGTATGCTCGGAAGACAGCCGTGAGATGCCAATAGTCTAGTGCAGACTGCTATGACACCTGACCTTGATATGAAGACTGTCACCAGTTCTGCCCCACACATATATGATTCTGAAGTTTTAGCTACCAAACTACGTACTACTATGAAGGAAAGTGGTGGACGTTCTAAGGGTGTTGGTCATGAGATGTGTTTTACACATAAATTGTTGCAGTTGTGATAATTCTACAAGTAAGATTTCTTAGAAATGGAAAATAAGTTTGACTTAAACTAAGTTAAGGATGGTATCTACTTATTAATACTATTAATTTATTAGGAATTATTGTATTAGTATGTATTAAATAAGTGTATCCGATAAGCAAATTTAAAAGAAAGTACTTTCCTGGCTATCTTTGCGGAGTTGTAAAAGATCTTATGATTTGTTTTATACTGGTATTAAATAGGGATATTCAGATTTTCTTCACATATATACAAATAATTCAAAAAACTAGACAGTCAAACGTTTTGCTTTTGTCAGTATAACTAGAACATTATATTCTTTTCTTAACAAACCAATAAAAAACAGAATCCTTTACAGATTTTTGAGCATAAACATGATGACCCTCCACAAAATCACACTTTTTCACAATATTTTTTCTCATTATACTAACAGCCAACATAATCATGAACTAAATGGGATACATTTCAAGTAGTGCATCAAATTATATAATAAATCATTTAAACAGTTTTACCAGAGATTGATGTCTGCTGAATGTATTCAGAACACTCTTATCTTTGGAATAAAATCAAAACTTATCACATAGAAAAATTGTAAAATGAGTTTCATGCATATTTAAGGTTTTCATGCATCCCACTAAATGTTATCAATACAATAATGCAGAATATAACCATTATTCATGTTTAGTATTTACATTTTAAAGTAATTAAAAGTACAATCCTTGCCATTGTTTAAAAACGAGTTGACCAGTGTATGTTGTCTCGTACAATAACATACAGTTCTTCACTATAACGATAATTTTAGAATAAAGAAAACTCTAGATGCAGCATCACAAAAAATATTCCCTACACGTTTACTGTTGATGAATTCGTATTATCTAATTAATGTCTTTAACTCACTTTTATAATTTACAAAATTGAACAATATAATAGTTCAGACCTTTTGTACAATGTATCAATGCACTGTGACCAATGTCACTACTGTATGATCTGCCACTCCCACGTGTTGACCAGCAAAAATCAAAGCTGACTGAGAGTGAAATGACACTACCTTGAGTCATGTTCAGCTTCTCTGACGAGATGTTCTTTTCTTCTTGGAGTGCAGATTCATACGACTATGTTGCCACTTTTGGATATGCCTTCCACCGTCGAATTCTCGCCCTTTTAAAGTTTTGTGATGCATAGAACTATAATAATGCATTTACATAGCATAATATATAGCAATGTCATGTAATTTGTACATCTTTTACAACAAAAGGATTGACAAGGTATACTAATAAATCATAAAGATTACCAACAATATTCACCTCTACTATGACATCACCTTTAAATAACATTACTATTTTCCCAATCACAACTGCCAATAAAGCATCAATTATTGTGATTTTAACCATTATTGCTTTAATAATTAAAGTTTAATTATCAACTGTATTACTTTAATTTAGACATGTATTACTTAAAGCAGACTTGGTATTTATGTTAAATGGTCCATTTGTGCTACGATGTCTCTAACTCATGATCAGTCGATTGAGATGTTTAGAGGAACAGATGAATGAAAACACACTCGCCATATCAAAATGGTGTTTATATGATATCTGGGGAAAGTGTAGCATAGTTGCACAACATCTACACCACGTACTGGTAGCCAGGAGTCAGATATCCTAAGAATGAAAGAAGAAATGTTACAGATGCAGCACGACAATGACTAGCACATAATATCCCTGTGCACATTCATATGGGGGATACAATAGTATCAACTGATAAGCATGTTTACCTTAGATTTATAACATGTGGCTCAACGTCTCTTGTTGAATATGAATACCCCACCCTTGGCTTTTGTTTAGGCAAATTACTTAGGGAGGGGAATATTCTCTAAGCAATGCATGTTCTAACTTGGGCAATGTTCTGCCGTACGGTAATAATGACACTTTTCGTCAATCAGTATATCTATACCAACTCATTTCGCAACTCTGCCCATTTTAAAATGGGACCTTCCTGTTTTGCATCCACACCACAAGCCTTGTGGTTTTAAGATGGGCGGACCATTTCGCAAACACTTAATGCAGCACAGCATCAGAATGATCAAATCATGATAAATATGGTCGTGCACTATTTAGTAAAATATGCATGAACAAATAAATTCTCAAAACAGTAAATTATGTATTGAAAGTTGTTGAAACGGTCCTCTTCCCATTTCTAATGGGACGAACAGTTTCGAAACAGGAAGCGGAAATATTCAACAACTTCAACAATATATGGCTTTCAGAAACTATGTTTAAAGACATTATATATACATCTATAAATTATGAATTACACAATTTACAGCACCAAAAACTTAAACACGGGGTTCGAACCCTACACGTCTTTCCTGTTTCCAGGCAAGTGCTCTAACCGTTACACTACAAGGGACATTACGAAAACAGTAGAACAAACTTTGTTCTAGTGTTTAACATTATCAGTCCACTTTTATACCTTTGTTAGAAAATAGGCTGATAATGTTAAACAATAGAACAAACTTTGTTCTCGCGTTTAACAAATAACAATTCACTTTTGTGACTTTGTTACAAAGTGGACTGATAATTACGTTTAACAAACAGAAATTCACAGCAAAATTATGTCAACGCCTTCCCATAGTACACGAGAATTGCCGATTTCTATGAAAATGATCATCATTGCAGTGGCCATATTCTAACAACCATTTGTATGTGTGTTAATTATTCTCAGACCACGGCATAGCGGTCTAACCGCCATTTGTAATATTTTCAATTGCAGTGGCCATATTGTAACAGTCATTTGTATATGTGTTAATTACTGTCAACTAACCATAATTCCTATATTCAGGGGGTTATGTCCGTATGGGGTTATTTCCGGCTACCCCCTAACCCTATGCTCTCAGACCACAGCATAGCTCTAGCCGATTGTAATATTTTCAATTGAAGTGGCCATATTCTAACAATCATTCATATGTGTGGTAATTACTGTCAATTAACACTAACCCTTATTCTAACAACAATTTGAATGTGTGTTGATTACTGTCAATTAACCCTAACCCTTTTTTATTCAAACTGCGACAAAAAATACAACTGTTCCTTTGCCATTATCTAGTCATCCTTTTTGTAATCGTTACTGGCTAATATAATCAAATTATACTTGGTTATTAATTACATTTATGAGTATTGATTCAACTGTCATGATTATCATTATAGACAGAGAGAAAGAGTGTACATCTCATAATAATAATGAAACAACAACTGTACTGTAGAAACATCCACTGATCACTGATGAGAAAGAACAACTATCCTGTAAGAGGAAGCTAGGATACCATAAAACCTACCAAGGTTATGTCACAGGTGAGTATGAGCTGATTATGTCCGTTTATACCGGTTAGGACAGCGCCAATTAACATTATTATGGGTAAGAATGAGTTGGTTTGGTTTATTTAGACTCGACGGTGATTACCTCTGGATGGAATACACACCAACGGCAAAATGTATACTAATTATCCTTTTTGGCATAACATTACCATATTGGCATAATTAAATAAAATGTAATAATTTAGCATAGCTATACATGTGGTGATCCATTCACACGTAAACACATATGTCACTGATAGTAACACGTTTTGTGTCATTTAATATAATATTAGAGTGATGAATTAAGCTGGTTAATAATTGGAAACACCCTCACCTCAGAAAAGCTTTTCCCATTATCTCATTCTGGATTCCCGATGCCAGAAAACTTTCTTTATGGAACCTGTTCACCCATTAGAACTCATAAATACATGTCACTGTCGTAAAGCCAAAACTAGCATGGGACTTCATCATATTTCTACTAAACTCCTCAAATAATCCATTTGGAACAAAGAAGACCCCTTACACATATATTCAACCTTTCTTTTTGAGTCTGGAATTGTCCATAATAAAATGAAACTAGCTAAATTGATCCCGATATTCAAATCAGGAAACAAGAACCTCTTCAATAATAGACCTTGCCAACTAATTTTCGCGGGCTTTTATACTTCGGGTCATCACCGGGTACAGCCCAGACCAGCCGAGGTGGAGTTTCATGGTTTTCAATGTAGGTCATATTCTTGTTCTGAACATCTCGGTTTGAATAATGATCCACTTCGTAATACAATTGGAATTCAGCTAGGAAAATACTTCTAGTGATAGATTATTTTCTTGTTGCTCAGCATAGTCCATTATTAAATGTCAACAAAGTGAAAAAAATTAGAGTAAATATTTCTTTAGAAAAGTCCGTTAGTATTGGTTATCGCTTGAAAATTGAAATGGCGACCGAACAGGTTTATTTACATTTTGAAATCAACTGATGGTTCGCGTTAATTCACGAGAAATAATACACAACGTGCGTGATGAGTCTGCTGCTAGACGATGAAACACAGAAAATGTCCACAAATAAAACAAATCGTTGAATTGTCCTGGTAAAACAATAATAATACAACTGCCATATCCATTTTCGATATTATTATAAATGGCCAAAGATGTGTATTGAACAAAACAGTCTGGGAAAGCCACCGCCTACACGTAAGCTTTCGCTACGAAAACGGCAATCCGTTTGTACATGCGAACTACCACACAGAACTTCCAATTTAATCTGTTTTATTTACTAAATAAGTCTTCTTTGAATAGAAATATACTAAATATCACCTTAGCTTTTATTTTCCTTTATTGACTGTTAGAATCGTAGAGTATTATCACCAGAAATGGTCGTTAAAATATACAATCAACTCTCGCGTATACACTGAAAAGGAACGGTGATCCAGACTACAATTAACGGGTCGTGTTTACGACCCGATTGTAGTAGTTCTAAATCCTGCCGCCAGATGTCACTAGCTTAATTGGCAAGGTCTATTATATACCTATTAGCATCCTTCCATCATATTCTAAATTATTGGAAAAAATTGTGGCGAAGAAACTAATTCATTTTCTAGAAACTAATAATGTTCTGTACACTCACCAATATGGATTTAGAAGAAAACATTAAACAATATACCCAATCATGCACCTCCTCAAGTACATTTCGGGCGCAATTGATAAACCTTCAAAGGAAATAACATTAAGGTTGTTTTGGGGCTTATCTAAAGCATTTGACACTATTAACCATAAAACTCTTTTATAATTTTTATTTTATTTTTACGGAATCCGAGCCACACCCAATGATTGGTTTAACAGTTATCTCTCCGATCGATATCAATACACATAATTCAATCAGATTCGATCTCTAATATTAAAAGTAATCTGCGGTGTTGGGACCAATTATTTTCCTCGTTTACATAAATGACATTACATATTGCACTGAGCTATCCCTATTTTCCTTTTGCTGATGACACCACCTTATATATGTCACACACAGATCTTGCTGTTCTACACAACACAATCAACCATCAACTGGTTAAATCAAACGACTGGTTTTGAGCAAATATATTATCACTAAACGTAAAAAATACCAAGTATGCGTATCAAAATATCAAAATACGGCGATTACATTGAATATCATTAACCTGATTCGAAATGGGAATGACCAACCAGAAAAGACGATAAAATGTCTCGACATCTACATGTATATGGATCAAAACTTAACCTGGAAATATCACATAAATACGCTAAAATCTAAAATATCACGATCACTATTTGCATTGAACAGAGTCAAACACATATTACCTCCAGATATCCTCAAATCACTTTATTTCTGTTTGGTACAAAGTCACCTAATGTATGGCATCCAAACATGAGGATCATTAATCCATATTAATAACTTGAGTCTAGCCAGAAGAGAGCCATTCGTATAATTAATAACAAAGTCTATAACTCCATACAGATCCACTTTTTAGACATAGCAATATACTAAATATTGGAGCTCTTTATCAATTCCAAAGTGCACTGTTCGCCCACGACTACAAACAAAACACACTTCCCCGCTCTTTTCGAACCTATTTTATTGCGTATAACCAGAACAAAAGGTTCTCGTCCCTGCTCCCAGTGCATCAAGTCCCATCGATAAGGAACTCCCTGAGCAAAGACATGCTTTCAATCCAGAACATAAATGTTTTAAAATCTAGATTAAAGAAGTCATTTCTTAAATCATACTGCATCCACATTGAACATTGTAACGATGTCATATGCTCAGAATGCCCTCGCACAAAGTAGCGTACACTGGAAACATTTTGATACTTTATATATTACTAACTGATACTTTGTATCAATCACTGAGATTTGAATGTTGACATACAATCCTATACTCATCTACTACACATTTTTACATCGTTGAGACTATTAGTATTTTCTCACCGGCCCAACCAGGTGCCTGCTTTCTCCCATTGATGTTTGGTCTACCTTCCCTCCGGGCTCACTTGTATTACTGACCGACACCATGATCTGAAAGCATCATCTCGAATCATTTTTTATTTAATGTTTTAATTTGTGTTTAGTTTTGTTTTGGGACGATGGAGAAGACAGTCGTTATGGCTATCGGCTGCCCTGACTAACAACATCACATTTATGGATAGACAATCTAACATATTATTTACCTGTATTATTATATCACGATGTTGTTATAGTGAATTATTCAGTGTGTAACAATAGGAACGCTTTCCATGACAGATCTCTCACTTTCCTGGTATCGGCCGACATCTTCTGGCTTAATAATCAAGTTTCTTTTGTAATCACAGTTTTCGTCAGCGTCTCTGTATAGTTTCTTCAAACGTACTGTAACTCGATAATCAGTTAGTTGACACTCTATAATACATCAGTGATACTGGAAACCAACTGATGATAGGAGTGTATAACACATGGACAATATAATGTCTCAGTATTAATTGATTGATAGCTGGACTATTCGGCAAAATAAGTCATATGTAGGTCACGTGGAAAAAGAAACACCATGGAAGCTGAAATAGTAAGCAAAGGGGTCACTTTGAAAACTTTACAATCAATATTGGTGGATATTATTTTAGCGAATAACCCCGAAGACTTTGTTGATTAATAGCAAGTTCATTTGAATGAGTCGTAGGCAAAATCCAGAAAGGTCGTTATTTCCATTATCTGCCCATAGCTCACCGGAGAAGCATCACAAGAACAGACCCGAGTAGTAAATGCTAGACTGCTCCCAATATGTGCTGACAATCCAAATGTCCCATCCATAGACAATACACTATCATTTATGTAGGGAGTTGGCACATCTTACTTAACTGATGTAACACAACTCACTCATCCAGCAGTGAACAACCTGGCTAATACTTTACCATTGAAGGTAATCATTACAGTAGCAGAGGTATGTAAAAACCTATTTAATCAGACGTCCAAGAAAGGTATAAAATCAAACCTGAACTCTGCCGTTCGTCACTAGGTCTCATCAAATGATGTACATGAAGACGACACACATATATTATTAATTCTAACTGGAAAGTGGGGCGCCGATAGAGGTAGGAAGATCAGATACATTGTACACATGATGGTCATAATTACTACAGAAACAATAACATCAGTTATAGAAGCCATTATTATAACGACAAACTTTAGCTATATAATAGAGTATCTGGAATATTAAAAAAGTTCAAAGAAAAATTCCCAGAAAGGGGAGAATATCATTTCCTTTAGCCAACTTGCTGCAAGCGTCATCTATCGTTAATGCAAAGTTTACAACATATACACAGCTATGTAGGACTAAAAAAGAACTCAATGAACTCCGTTTATAATTATTTTATTGTAAATATACATATATAATGAGTCATAAGTAAATAATATATGACGCATTCTTTATTACAAGTTTGTGTGCGTTTATTATAGTCAATTATATATGACTTTGCTGAGGTGTTATTCGACGTATTTACCATTTAACAAAGACTTCAAAGAAAATCGGTGACAATTGGAATCTATTCTCGCCTTGGAGATCATCCAGATTGAGCTCTATGTAGGAAACTGCTTAAATACAAGAGATGAGCGATATCTTTAGTAATAATTAAAATACATTGCCCGAAACTGAGCATTCTAATGACAACTGTACCACAATAAATCATGAAGCGAACAATGGAGATCTTGAAAGCAAGCCAGAAAGAATTAAGGAAGTAGTATAACCTCCACCCTCAAAAATGACACTAAGAGTCCAATCAAATCCCAAGACAAAATATTAAAAGATATATTCCATAAGTTGTCGATAACAGAGAATGATGTTGTTATTGCGAAACGTGAAAATAGGCAACCTACAGCTATTAACGTTCATCTTAATGATAGGCGAAATTCTAGGAAAGCCTATTATAAGATGAACAAACTCATCTTTTACAATATTCAAGAAGATCAGACTCCTCTCCAGCAAACTGTCTGCAAAATACTTATGTCATCAATGGCTATTTCAAAAAGTGAATGCCATTTCTTTTGAGGATGTAAAATCTCCACGTTTAACTCAATAACACTCATGTTCCTTTTAACCTATAGGAAAAACAAAGACAAAATCGGTTAGTGATCTGCTTATGAACGCCAGGCATGAAATTAATTAATATTATGCTATTTGTATTATTTTCACATGTCATATGCATTATATATATATACATCTATGTGAAGCCCAACCTACTATTACTATCAAACTGTATGTTCAAATTTCTACAATTATAGTTCTTATTCCTTGATAATCTACATACAAGGGTAATAGTTAACAACTCTATCGTAAAAATATATAATATTATAGCTAGTAGCAAAAACAAAATGTCACTCATTATAATATCATCTAGATTAATTAAAGATATAACTAATAAACATATTACATGTTATGTAAAGAATAGTGGAATGGACATATTATTGATGAAAACATATTTTATAATTCTATGGATCGCAGCCCATACGTCCTCCTACATAAAAACGATATTTCGGGCGACAACAATTCTATAATAATTGATAGCTCTAAAGACAATTTGTTTCTAACTAATCTGGTATTATCTTTTCATATTGGTGCATGTCCACGTATATAAATCTAACCCTATCCGATCTGGATTTCATGTCACCTTTTTATCGTTTATTAATTATTTCTAGCAAACAGACAATATCTTTTTACGTCGTTGGATGTCAATAAATGTCAATAGTTATTAGTTACTTTTAAAACATATTATGCCTGCTGCTTGCTGTATCTTTCTGCGTGAGTTTCGGGGGAAATTTGTGAAGCCTATCTATCATTGGTTCATTGAATACTAACGGCTTGGTAATAGACCTTGCCAATTAAGCTAGCGACATCTGGCGGCAGGATTTAGAACTATTACAATCGGGTCGTAAACCCGACCCTTTAATCGCAGTCTGGATCACCGTTCCTTTCAGTGTATACGCGAGATTTGTTTGTATATTTTAACGATCATTCCCGGTGATAATACTCCACGATAACAACAGTCAGTAAAGGAAAATGAAAGATAAGGGGATAGTTAGTATATTTATATTCAAAGAAGGCTGATTTGGTAAACAAAATAGATTAAATTTGAAGTTCTATGTGGTAGTTCGCAGGACACATTTCCCGTGTACAAACGGATTTCCGTATTCGTAGCGAAAGTTTATGTATAGGCAGTTGTAAAATAATCGTATTGCCAAGAGAATTCAGCGATATCTTCAACGATTTGTTTTATGTGGGGTAATTTTCCGTGTAGAACTTTCGCCATCGTCTAGCAGTAGCCTCATGGCGCATGCGCACGTCAGTGATAATATGCCGGCATAGATGGCATTATTCTAATAAACAAACGGGTGTGCTATTTGGATCGAAAATACTCATCAAATTGGAGACATATTGTGACATACAAAAGTATTGATTGATAGAGCAACAATCCGGTATTGACATATTGCATTCGTGTATTATTTCACATGAATTAACGGGAACCATTAGTTGATTTTAAAATGTAAATAAATCCCGATACTAGCGGACTTCGCTGAAGAAATATTTACTCTAATTTGTTCACAATGTTGACAATAACAACATTTGATAATACACTATGCTGAACAACAAGAAACTAATCTATCACTAGAAGTATTTTCCTATCTGAATTCCAATTGTATTACGTGGTAGATCGTTGTTCAAAGACAGATGTTCAGAACAAGAATGTGTCCTACACTGAAAACCCCGAAACTCCGGCTCCGCTGTTCTGGGCTGTATCCGGCGGTGACCCGAAGTGTAAAAGCCTACGAAAATTAGTTGGCAAGGTCTATTGCCGAATTTTACGATAAAGTGGGCAAATCGGTATACTTTACAATATGTGTATTGGTCAATTCCGATTTATTGTGCGTTATTCAGTGTAGTCAATAGGTCGTTGCTTAGATGGAATGTAGATAGCACGTGTTAAGTATAAGCCTGTAATTGTCAGCCAAAATTAGTGTATTTAATTCGGAAATATTAGGACATTAGATAATGGTGTGTATTGCTTATTTGTATTTATACAAAGCTTAATATGTCTATTTTCCTTTATCTGTATTGGATCTGTTAATACATGATATTTTGACAGTCATTCTACGTGTAATCCTGATTGCAATGCTGTATCTTCTCAGATAATCGGCAAAGTGACACGTCAAAGTTATACGTCATAGGTCATACTTCGTTCGTCATCGTTAATATTTCATGTGTCGTCTATGTTACTTCTATACCTTGTATCTTTGTAGTTGTAATGTGTGAATAAACTATTGACGTATTACCATTTGTGTCATTGGTGTGGCGAGAGTGGAAGCTGGTTGTTTCAATCAATATATATATATATATATATATATATATATATATATATATATTGTACATTATGTACCACTAAGTTATTCATATATCTAATATTTGCATGTATCCATCTATCTGGAGATGTTGCTGTAACTATTACTAACTTGCCATGGTCATCCCCTTGTTAATTTAGTGTATTTTACGTCATAACCCTAATAATGCCGATCTAGATCAAATCATCAATATGTGTTTTGCCAATGAACATCAATGTAATGTGACATAAATAACAGATAAAATGCACACTGTATCTATGCATATGTTATCTGTATATGTATATGCATCTATCGGTTTGTGTGTGCATATATGTGTATGTATTGTAAAGTATACCGATTTGCTCACTTTATCGTTCCCTGCTTTTATTACTTCAATATAGTTATCAATTTTTAATTTGTCTAGATGTGTTAGCTAAGAAATGAACTATATATTTAACCATACAGGCTGCACCAAAACATTTGATTGATAATGTACTTATCAGAACAGGTATACTGCTAACTGGTCAAGTGTGTTGGTCACTTTTTGGATAGTAATATTAGACTGTGTTTCATACAATTTCATATTCCTTTTTTATATTGTCAATACTCCAAACTATTATTATAACCTCTATATGGTTTATATTTAATTAATGTTAATTTTCTTTTTAATTCACTCTCTCTAGTGAAAACACAATATTCAGGATACTTCTAATACCTCATATCATAAAGCACTGACCCTTATTCTCTACTCATGGGCCTCAAGGAGGAGTTGGTAACTAGAAGTTGTTGTCTCCTACGTTGTTCAGTCATTCGTTATGCGTCATTCGCTTTTGTTCACACTACCACTTTATTTACTTTCACATATTTATATTGGCTTATGTGTGTGTCCGCTGGAGTTTACAGTGGATAGGGTAGAAAATGTGGGTGTTGGGCAGTAATTACAATTATTAGGTCAGGTTTCTGTCACAATTTAATATCTTTATATGAAGAATATGATACGGACGAAAGGGAAAACGATGCTCCTTTTCAATCTAATATTTTCACGTGTGATAATCATGAACCAGATGAAGGTGTTCATACTTCGATGTCATATTTCCACCTTAATTGTCGTGGAATTGTTTCCAGTTGCGAGTCATTTTATGAGCTAATTTGTGATTTACATGATGATAATTTGTTTTTAATTTTATGGATATCGCGACTCATGAAATGTGCATAAATCTAGCCGTTTATAATACATTAATAGTACAAAAGCGTGATGATGGACTAAGGGCGGTGTAGGACTATTTATAAAAGAAACATTTAGTTATTAAATACACGAAGAAATTATTGATTTTACTCCACATGCATTCGATTAGATGTTTATTGAAGATACCAATATATCAGCTACAAATAATGTTCTTGTTGTTATTTATAGACCCAAATCATAACCTCGTGTTGATGTTGATGTAGATATATTCTCATTCAAATTATTCGATATTATTGACACTATTAACGATGACAATAAACATGATATAAACATGAGAGGTAATAATATTGACCTGTTAAAGTTTTGCCACTCACCCAAATACATTATATTAATTGACAACATATTTTCTTATTATCTGAAACATTAATTAATCATATTTATATGAATGATATAGCATCAACAGGACATCAAAAATAGTATTACAGACGTGTCTGATCACGTTGTAACTTTCTATCTTTCACATTATATAAATAAAAGCTCAACATATTATGTATCAAAGGAAGCTTAGAATGACTTTTTGTCACTGTATAAAACAACCTTTAAATTGTCGTTTCCTCTCTGCTCAACATATGTCATATGTACTTGTCTCGTTTAAAAGAAGAAAAAAAACCGCCAGCTTCTTTTTACACAATTAAATAAACCAACCGAATAATATATTACCGCATTTAAAAAGTAAGCCTATAATAGCATCTTTAATTTAAGCGTCCAATGAAAATATCCTACTTTGAAACTGCGAATGAAACAAACAAATTTAACATAAAGAAAACAGAGATAGTTCTGAGATAAGCCATCGGCAAATTAAATGATCATTCTAACGATCCTAACACATTTATAATCTACAATAGACCAGTGGTAGACATATCTCACTTGGCAAAAACTATTTATAGATTACTTCTTTAAAATAGGGCTTATAACGAGCCACTTAATAAGATATTGAAAGATACCATCTTATTATGATCGGGTCTATTATACGTATTATATATTATAAATAGATAATTCGATACCAGTATTGTGCCCTACAAACTCAAAATTGCTAAAATCGTCGCAATCCATAAATAAGCTGATCGAAGCCAACTAAAAACTTGCCTTTTCAAATTAATTTATCTTTAAATAGTTTCTATTCAAAAATCAATATGGCTTTCGATGTAACCATCTGGACATCTTATCATAAATCTTCACATTTACTTAGCAGAATTTACAATCAGCCATATTCTTAATATACCATGACCGCTCTATGTGACCTTTGAATAGCTTTTGCCGCCAGAAGTCAAGACATTCTACTCAACAAATTATATTCTTATGGAATTCCTAAAATTATTCATTTATGGTTTAAGAGTTACTTGTCCTACATAACTAAGTACGTTAGGCTGGGCCAATAGAAGGCAACAGCAAAGTCCATTATATATATATTTAGTGTGCCGCAAGGATCATTGCTATACCTATGATTGGTGTTTTATGTCCACGGTTGTGCACATGGTGGGCTAAATAGGCCGAGCGACCTCCAATTGAAGGTAATGAACCGAAGTTATATATATATATTCCACAACAAGTTTACTCTAAAATTCTGTTTTTATTTTAATTACAAACAAATGTGACACTATTAGTCGCAAGTATGTGGATAATATAGACGCTGATTAATGTTTTTGTTTTATAAACTAACGAGTCTTTTGTTAGCTTTCCTCTTTTTAATTTCATTAAAAATATTGTCACCGTGGAAAAATATATATGTCAATTAAGCTAATGTTTTTTGCAAAATAAAATATAATAAATTATTTTACAAAAGTAAATAAATTTTAGTTTGAAGATATAATACATTTGTTTAAAGGGTTTTAGAACAGTAATCAAAAATTCTATAATAATAATCACGAAATATGACTGATGTCATAGATATATCCAAAATACTGGAGCGCCGCTATTACGGCTTCACCGGAAGCTAGATTCGAAGGCTGTAATTAGAAAACTCAAATACTCGAGCATCACATGAGGACTCTCTAGACTGACGTGGATGATGTTTCTCTTGAACGTTAATATCTGAGCCATGTTGAATCATCATATTCTTGTAAGATTCCTTCTGGCTCAAACTGATATGGTTGTATGTCATTAATGACGTAATTTTAACAAGATAATTGCGTTATGTTCTGGAATAATTCTTTGCTCACACTTGTTTACATGCCTTTGTACGGGCTCTACAGAGTTCCGACTAAACTGCTGCGTTAAAGTGACGTCGGCATTCAGGAGCTTCCGCTCTCTGTCTAGCTTCAAAATGGCGGCGTCCAAAGGCCATTACAAGTTTATTAATCGGCACTTTGAACTGGATTAGTTAATAGGTGGATGATCGTTTACACATTTTGACATTATATATGATATTTGTAAGTGTAGCTTTATTAATCCTGAAAATTTGAAACGAAGGTGGGGTATCCCTTTAAGCAAGAACAAATATCAAGGAGAATAAAACTCGTCAGTAAATGTTGTGGATGAAACAGCAAGATCTTAAGTCACGTTTTATACCAGCATGTTAACATGATTTCCGGTATGTAATATACTAAGTTATCTAATGATCCTGGAGCTAATGTATAGAAGTCTCAGGCTAGTACGGTAAGTGATCTTTCATCAAATCATTAATCGCGTAATAATTCGTCTTAAATCAATTTCTTGGGTGAATATTTGCGCCTCAAAGTACAAAAGTGAAGCTTCATTTCTGTCAGATGTAATATTATCTAGACAACTCTACTATGTTATTTATTTAATTTGATGACAAAACGTACGATACCTACCCAGTAAATCCAACAAAATAGTACTATTTACCAATGGGTTAGAAAAACATAGATTCGATATATGATGCTATGAAATATCAAACCAGATATTTGCACGGTGAAAATTAAATAATATTCCATTGTCTTCTACGAAATGAAACAAAAATTGTATTAAAATAAGTATAAAATATAACGGTCTTGGGATATCTCTATTATAGTGGAGGGGGGCTGAGCTAATTCTGTGTTACAATATATAACATTATAATCACACAGTAAGATGATTAATCACTGCTGAAGGTAACAATTATTATGTTATGAATCATATATAAAACCCTGATAATGAATGAATAATTACTGGATACAAATATAAAGCATCTTGTGAAGCCCCCCAAAAATGTCATTCGTCGATGTCTTCAACAAAGAATTATTAATTATCTTTGTTTAAACCTTTTTGTATTAATGTATTATCTATCAGGTTGAGATTGTGAGAATGAGGTGTGATTGTGGTATTTCAACGGGGAGTAAGATCTTAAAAACAGCGGACGGTGAATATATATAATTAAGAGGATTATGATCATATACTGAGAGCTAATGTTCTTAAATACACAACAATCACAAATACTATATTAACGCATGTATTCAAAGAATATCTCCAATATTGCCCTAATATTAGAATGGTAGTGTCGAAACTAGTATGGTAATAAATTTGAGATAATCCTATGATATTATTTGTTTTGTATTTTATTTACACGACTGTTGTGAAACCAACAACCTGAATAATTAACATTGGATAATGCCATATTATTTGTAATTCGGTTCTTTCTGGTGTGATCAACATTGCAGTTGTATAAGGCGAGAATTCCAAACAAGGACTGGTGTTATGATTGAGAAATACATTTTGATACCAGCCGAAAATATATATTTGATAAACTATTGACCTGTAGCTAGTACATAATTGCAGTGAATACAATAACACCTATACGAAAAGTATAATATTCATGTATGCTTTAAAGACTTTAGACAGCCAATATTTAACAAAAATAATCAACACGTGATTACTTTTCTAACATTCAAACATTATTTTTCATAATGTTTACGGACTGTTTTAGGTTGTATGTTACATGTATAATGTTCAGATTCTATTTAAATTCTATTCTAAAACGATTGTCTTACCAAATTAAATAAAATCCATGTTCTTAAGTATATTATTCTGTACTGCTGGAAAAGCAATTCAATTTGGTTTGATAAATATAATCTTCAATAAAGATATGTTTCTTATAAATATGCTATGCTTAATTTATCTTCTTGCGAAAATATGTAACACAAAACTAGATCGAGAAACAGTTAATCCAATTTTAGCCCATCTTAGTATTAGGCTTTGATCCTGCAAGCCGCTACTAGGAAGTATTCCTATTGCGAAAAATAATCTTCACCTTTCTATAAATAGTCATAAAATGATTTCTGGATAAAATAAATCAATGGTTTAATTACTGCTGCTTAGGTGTAACAACTATACCAACTCTGGATTTTAATTTTGTATTGTGCCTTTTAGCTTTCCTTACATACCTGGGAGCTACCGTGGTCTAATTGGTAGATCGTTTGACTACAGATCACTACCACCTGAGTTCGATTCTCGGCGTGTGCATATATGAAGTGTTTTTCATCTTTCACTTCGCTTCATTATCTTTAGATGTAGCTCGGCTCATTTAGCCTACCTTGTGCACAAAATATCAATCATCATCATCTTCCTTACCTTAACAACATTAGTTATAGTATCCATAAAGAGATTTAGTTAATAACCCAATCCAATCAGACCTGTTAGGATCATCCATCTATTTCTTTGTGCCAAATTTAAATATAAAACAGAACAGAAAGGATTTATGTATTTCCAACCTATGTAGATTGGCAAGAGTGATTAGAAGCAAAATTATGGATTCGAAATTTTAAATCTCTTCAAATATGCATCAGAAATTTCATATTGTTTGAGATGGGAAACTGTCCCTAAAATATTAAACTTTTACTATTTTGTATCTGGCATCTAGCGGAATATGTGCTAAATGATAAACTTGCATTGTACTATACAATCACCCTGAAAATATTGAATTATAATTATAACATTGCTTGTAAACTGTTTTAGATGCATTTGTTATGCGCTGAACAATAGTATTATTCCTGACCCAGATCTGTGTCAATCCACCACACACATCAACTCCCAATAGAGCACACAACCCATGCTACCATCATATGCGCATTACCACATTGCCATCACGTCCTATCAAGTTCTCATTTCTGGCTCAGCGAACAATCGTCCCATGATATAATTGGACCTCCGCAGCCACGAAACAGCGTCTACACTCTTACTAACTGCGCCATCACTGCTTGACTTGAACCGTGTATATCCTTTTATAACTAATCAGCATATAAAACGTGTTAAATCTATTATTGCTAGTAGTTTCCGAAACATCATGCAAGTATTATATAATTCCTTATCCATATCACTAATCACCTTATTTCATATATGTTAAATGAAAATCATCCCTAGAAGCGTTATTCCATTGATCTATAAGTATTACTTCAAACGAGCTACTAGTAACGAATCATTCACTTAATAAAACAATGGATATATTGATGATTATTAGCAAAAAAGGTGTCTAGCTGTTATTGAGTCCAAAAATAACACAAAGACAAGCAAGAGATGGATTTGAAACTCGAACTAAAGAAACACTCTGACTAGTGTCTTAACAGACAAAACAAGCTTACGTCTATGATGTTAACTAATTAGAAGCAGACTGAGGGGTATTTTTGACTTAGCTGATATTAGCCAGTTTAATTAATTTATCTCGAAGTTATCATTCTGGCATATACCTTTCACACTAATTCCTTCATTAATCTATTTATTGTGTCATTTACTATCAAATTTAATTAAACTTACAATCTGATCAATGTCGATTTCAAATGTTGTTTAAGATCTAATCGTGTAAATAAACCTATATGGCGTACTTCTTAATTACGACTATACAACAGCCATATATTATATTTTAAAGTAAACTACATCATATTATTCCCTTACATACCAAGTATGACAACTTTCCTAACTTTTAAATATTCTGAGAACTAGAATACAGGCGAAGAGAACAATTGTGAAGTTGGTAAATTGCGTGATGACGAAAATTGACAAATGACAATCAAACATTGATGGACTATAGAATTGTTTTGGGTTATCTATTACCCAAATATAAACAAGATATGTTGTCTAAGATTTCAATAAATTTATGGGCCCTCTTGCAGTAAATATGTGGCCCGATCAGAAGGTTATTTTGAAAATAGTCAAATATTGATGATTGAAAATGTTCAACCCACCGATAATGATGGTCATGTCAACTACAAAATATCTTTAAGCTATCACTATATATTTACTAATAACTATAAAATGTTATTAGCAGACGGAAATAAGTCTATAAAGCCACATGCGATACATTATAATATATTTTATATAGTTCCAACCAGCATTTCCAGACTCAAGAACTTTCCAACACAAGCAACAGGATTTTGTTATATTAAAAATAAACCATAAAATAGAAAAGACTAGGGTCTTTTATACTAAAACAATACGTAACAAATGAAAAAGAATCATTTCTGATCACTTTTATCCTCACAACAGTACTGATAAATAAACATTTAGATATATATAGTATTCATAGATGGATGGATGGATGGATGTTGTTTAACGACACATCGGCACAATTTAGGCCATTCAGTGTCCTTATAGTATTCATAGATATAATATATATATATATATATATATATATATATATATATATATATATATATATATATATATATATATAATTGTGATTTAGAACGAAATAATGAAACTTTAACTGATCTGCGAAGATAACAAGTCAAGGCTAACTTGGCAAACACGTTATGTCTAATAAATCATGTGTCCAAAAAGTTTGTGATTTTATTAAATATAGTTTTTGTGTGTTACTTGTCGACAAAGTTACAACTTTATAGGGCACATGCTTATTACAAATTAGACACAAAGTTATTATGATTGTTATTGGTTTATTATTTGTTGTGGTTGTAGTAGCAATAGAAATATAAGTATAAGTAGTTAATGTAATAATAGTCGTAAAGGTGTCCGCATATATAATTATTATTATTATTATTATTATTATTACATCAATAATAGCAATAGATGCAGCAACATCATTAGAAAATATTAAAATAATCACTCTTCCTTACTATCTTTTTTATTACAACAATAACAACAACAACAAATATATTATATAAACCTTTGAAGAAAAATTGCAATTATATTTATGATTTATTAATATGAATTGACTAATAACTAACTAACAATAATAAAACCATAGATAAAAGTCTTACTTATGTCCTATTATGATTACCTCACATAGTACAGCAGCTTCTTCTTCTGTTACATTAGCCTTCTTCTTAAAGTGTACATATCTACCTATCAGTGGTCTAGGACATGTTATTGTAATATGTGTGAAGACGGGATATACTTAATTATATTTATATTTAGCCATTCAACTGAATATCAAATATTACTATCAGTTCTAGCTATCAAAGTAATATTATATATCTCCCAGATCAGTCCACCATTCAGCCGATATTCCATTATCATTACTAAGATGAGCACAATGTTTATTTAATCTATTTTCAGGTATTATCTAGTCTACAGCTCTAGTAGCTGGATATCTCATTTGATAGTAGTCAGATGCTGTCATATTAGTTGGTTTGTTTAACCGACTTTACCTATGATAATGTATATAATGTAGTTTAATTATCAAACATCAACATTATACTACATGATATATCCTTTATTAGATCAATAATACATTAGTTATATATCCTATTCTTTAACAAATTAATTTTTAATTTAGTTATTCGCTGATGTATGAAGTTAATTACCATGAGAAGGATATTTTTATAATTTCATCATTTACCTATTTGACAAGATGGTCCTTTCCAGGTATATCCAGAAGGAAATGACGTATCACATCCACTGGGACATGTACCTCCACTACACTCATTGTCTACAGAACAATGACACCGGAAGGCACAGTCAGGATCATCTCCGTATAAACAATAACCTGGATAACAGTTTAAAATGTGTTATTATATGTGGATGTGGATGTTGGTAGCCGTGGTAGGGGTAGTTATAGCAAAAGTAGTAGTAAAAGTAGTAGTATTAATAGTAGTTGTACTCATTGTAGTAGTATTAATTGTAGTAGTAATAGTAAGAGTAACCGTCCTAATTGTATTAGTATTAGTAGTAGTAGTAGAAGTAGTAGTAGTAGTTATTGTGATGTTGGGCGTATGCCTATATACGACAACATATAGTAAAAATATTTTCAGGAAAATAAAATAGATTAAGGTTAATAGGGTAATATCAGCATAATAATATTCATGTTGAAGATATTGCAATTAGCTCTGAAAATATTTAGATTGATTTATATTATACAGCAATCTATAATAACTTCAGAATAAATAGCAATACATAGAAGTTATTAATGACTAGTATCAATATCTAGCTTCTAGATATCGTCACTATTCATATATTCATATTATTATCAACTTTCAATGCAAATATTCAATCAAAAGCGTAATTTCTCATCATTAACAACTCTGATATTCCCAATATTTGAACAACTTTCCTATTAAGTTATTGTGCTATTCAATTGCCTTTGTTCTGTTTAAATATTTGTAAAAAAAATGTATTATGATATATTGGTATTATACGTTTTTGTCCCATCCTTTTTCACTTTAAAATAGACCGTTTTTATGTCTGAAGAACCAATCATCCCTCTACTGTCCCATCCAAATTATTTCTAAACATTTCGACACCTCAGATGCTGACCTCAGCTTTATTCTGGGTTCGAATAACTGAATAAATCATACCTATATGAACCATGTATCAATACACGTCCGACTGGTCTGGCGTCCAAGTTCTTCTCTAACCTAAGTGAAACTCTAAGCCTTATATATACCCTCAGCGTGTTAACAAACATTACAGTATGTTCATAACAAAGAGAATGTACACTAACTCAGTATGGACTCACTGAAGCGATTAAACTAAAATAAAAACGAAGTAGCAATACCGCACAATGGATTATTACTGGACTAGAACGAACTATCGTCTCAAACCTGAGTAAGTACTATGATTTACTCGAACCTAACAGCTAACCCTCATACATTTCCGTTCATCACTAAGGGAACGTTCATTCACGCTTAACTTAGCCTCCCTAAGTATATGCAGTTAGGTGTGGTGGGATCTAAATTAAAGCGCCTACCCACTTGATCTATTTGACCCATGGTCGAGAACAGCGGATTTATTATGATATATTGGTATTATACGTTTTTGTCCCATCCTTTTTCATTTTAAAATAGACCGTTTTTATGTCTGAAGAACCAATCATCCCTCTCCTGTCCCATCCAAATTATTCTCCAACCTAGCTTAGTTCTGTTGCTACACTCGTCAGTTTTGAATCTTTTGTTGGCAAAAAAACGTTCAGGTGAGCTATAGCTAGAATCGGAGTCCATTATTTTGGTAACCTATCATGATTATTTACGTATGCTCTTTCCATAGTATATAAGATTCTAGGATTTAACGTCACTGAAATGTAAAAATATCTAAATATCATATGACAGTCAGTTAGTGCATAAACAAGCAGCAATAAATATGAAATGTTCAGTTGTAATTTTGTTCCAGGAGAGGTAGATTAATAATATTGATTGTCAATCTGATTTATAAGTTATTGTGTTTATTATATGAATAAAACATAACTAAGAGTTCAAAGATAATTGTATTTTTCGAAACAAAAACCACTGCTTTTCATTATCTAACTATTAGAACTATGTGTGTATAACGTTAATTCATATCATTTCATATATATATATATATATATATATATATATATATATATATATATATATATATATATATATATATATTATAGTAGTGTGGTGTGTGTGTGTGTGTGTGAGTGTGTGAGTGTGTGAGTGTGTGAGTGTGTGAGTGTGTGAGTGTGTGAGTGTGTGAGTGTGTGAGTGTGTGAGTGTGTGAGTGTGTGAGTGTGTGAGTGTGTGAGTGTGTGAGTGTGTGAGTGTGTGAGTGTGTGTGATAGTGTGTGTGTGTGTGTGTGTGTGTGTGTGTGTGTGTGTGTGTGTGTGTGTGTTTTAGCTGTGTATAATAAGGCACAGGCACAGAGAATCTCGAACCGTGAATTCAAACTCTGGACGTTTCTTCAGGGGACTGAATCCAGAGTGGCGACTTTTCTTGCTGAGACATGTGTAATGTCTCACTAGTCCCTAAGCCGCCAAGCAAAATTAAAATACGAATCACCTACAGCCGTGGAGTTTGGGAGTAAAACACCCAAGTCAGATCACGGCAGTAGTGAGAATATTTAGCTTAATTATCTAAGCAGCCCTATTTATAGCTATTTTTTCAATTGCTGTATCTTTCTTCAAAGCAATACTATATCAATTATATAACCCAATTGTTACCGTCTTCAAAGATCAGTTTTTACAACGGGCAGGCGTCATGAAGAGACTACTATTAAAACTATTTAGCTTAATTACTATTGAAAGACTGACATCTGCGCTGAAGCAGAGCGTAATAGCGCGTCATGGCTTCCGTACTGTTTGAACTATGCTATCATTTTCAAACCTGACCTAACGTCTTCTATTGTAGTTCTTATATGTTATTTATGACAAGCAGATTAGAGCTGATCTTGAATGTCATAGTACAAACTGGACATAACTGGACTTAGGAAAGATAATTCTATTCCCACAAACAACTATGGTGAATTATATATACAACTAAACTTGTTATATAAAACACACTAACCGCGCGAGCTGTGACCAATGCCACCTCTCGAGATGCGATGCAGTGTTTCTATTCCTGAGTCAGGAGTACATGATTTAAGGGCGTATTGTGTCTGCTACAGTCATTTACAAGTTGGATAACCAGGCCAAACATCTAAACGGCGTGCCTCCAAAGACGCAAATAGTGCACGGAATATACAGCTCTAGATCAACTTTTCTTAGAACGCATGGACCTGGAAAAATACAGTATCCACGCACAGAAAAGGGAACATCTTAACCGCAGCATAATATGCCTTGTGATATTTGTTGGAGGGTCAAATACCTCATAAGCATACAAATCCAATAAATTTTATGACCTACTCGTCACTAACCCTTTATATCAAATATTACAAAATTGATAAAAAGAAAACATGAACCTCATCTGGCACGGGCAATGTGTGTTTTAGCTGTGTATAATAAGACAGAGGCACAGATAATCTCGAACCGTGAATTCAAACTCAAATTCAGATTTATAACTATTAGATATTAAATACAGGCTATTTCTTAACCTTTCTATAGAATCTTTCATAATCTCTGTGTTCTATCCAGGTTATTCTTTATACGGAGATGACTGGGAGATTTATATAAAGTATATAATATTACATTATATGCAAGAAGAGACGGTAGGTGATAGTACATATAAACTTGTTATTTATTTCATCGTCAATTGTGTGATGTAGTTGTTCAGACATTGTGTATAACAAAATAAACGAGTTAGAATATTGGTTTGAACTGCAACTGACATATTTAATGTTGAAATGGCAAAATAAACTCATCAAATCTATCATACAGCCACACCCACACACGCATACACACACGCACACACGCACGCACATACACGCACACATACACACACTCGCACACACACTCGTGTATATATATATATATATATATATATATATATATATATATATATATATATATATATATAATACTAACGTACACCACATTATTTTATTTAATCGACGTTAAGCTTCATATCTAATACTATCACATATTTCCAGGTCGTGACGATAAACTACAACAGTTTAATCTAATAGTATATCAGATAACGAGGTACTCTGTGGATATCATCATGACCCCGTCTACACTTTCCGCAAAACAGTTGAGATATATTTACTTCATAATTATAAGGAGATTCACTTAGTAAGTGAAGATCTTCTTTAAATATTTTCTGAACATTGGCTAAAATTAAAACCAATATCAATAATATAAATAATATGAATAATAAAAATGATAAAAAATTCTTATTCTACTACAACTAGTATTAATAATAATAATAATAATAATAAAATTATTTGTATTATTATTATTATGATTAAATGTCTATTATACCTAGAAAAGTACAAACTATAATTTGAGAAAAAAGAGTCAGTCTGAAAGTCACACATTGTAATACTTCTAGTTGATATGTTCCGTCAGATACCATTTTATCAACAGGTACTCTGGTAAACTTCATTATTAATATTATTATTATTATTATTATTAGAAAGTACAAGTTCTACATCCTGTTGTGATATTAACATAATTATTATGATCAGTTGTTTTTGTGATCTATTTGTATTATTCAAATAATAATAATAATAATAATAATAATAATAATAATAATAATGAAATGTACTAATTCTACTGCCGATCGTAATATTAGTAAAATTAATATTTTAAGTTAGTTTATATGACCTATTTTTATTACTCAAATAAAATAAATATTATTCCAGATTGTACCCAATGTCCTATTAGTGTTAACTGTAATGACGTCACTGGTTGTGTGGCTTGTCATGGATTCCACCAGCCAGATTGTAAAAAAGTGTGTTACTTATCGTTATCACATAATTATTGACGATTATAATAATTAATATATCAAAAAATATCTAGGAGATATATTCTTTTGTATATTAATCTAGTCATTTTCTTTAGGGTGTGAAGATGAATTTTATGGAAGAAACGGCCTAAACCTGTATGTGACAGGTATAACGGTACATGTCATGATGGATGACAGATTTGGTGGACTGATACAAAATGTAATACATATATAGGTAGGTATATTAAAATATTTATATACGATTATAATCAATATTATATTATATTTACATAATAAATCATTTCACATTGTATAATTATTGTATTTAAATTTGATATCCATAGAAACACCAAATAACACCGATGAAAATCTAATGCTACTAAATAAGACCAGTGACAGTATTGAGATAGGGTGGGAACATATTAATGGAATATCTGTAAATTTACGTCGTTTCTATGGTTACCTAATACAGTACAGCATTGACCTAGATGACGCTAACTATAGAGCTGTGGGTATAGTTAATTATGACTCAGATCCTTATTGGAAAATTGAAAATTTCCAAATTAACCCAGTTTAACACATCAAGGTAACACCATACCGGAAATATGATAAATATAAGGAGACAGGGAAGGCATATGATACTCTGAAAGTTAAGACAGATTGTTCTGGTAAGAAAATAGTATGCATTTGTTGACCCTTTATATATATATGAGTATGTCTATTTATTTATTTGTTGTAGTTTGTTTATCGAAGTGCGTCCGTGTATCTGTGTATGCGCACGCATGTATGTATCATGGCTTCACTATATGTTATTCGTATATATTCGAAATGTGTAAAACAAGGGTTAGTATTGATTTCTTTACACACACTCCCTCTCTCTCTCTCTCTCTCTATATATATATATATATATATATATATATATATATATATATATATATATATGTGTGTGTGTGTGTGTGTGTGTGTGTGTGTGTGTGCGTGTGTGTGTGTGTGTGTGTGTGTGTGTGTGTGTGTGTGTGTGTGTGTGTGATTACTTCTTGACTATCGTTTAAACAAATTTAACTCTGATATCCCTTAATAATGTAAGTAAAGCTGACATTGATGCAGCATAATTCACTGATAAGCTTTATCTTTTTAGGTACATGTGTTTATTACATTGTTTACCACATTCCCAGAACCCGATATAATGTATATTAAATACTTCAATTGATACAAAGGGAATAGTTCAGTAGGCGTCTCCATAACTTACACATTTTAGTTCAAGAAATATTTTGATTATTATATTGGTAAACCCAGACAGGGATGAATATACAAACATTCCTTCAAATGATCATTCTCTAATTACTGTAATGTCGACCATATAGCGTTATCAATGCATGATATTTTAGGTTCGAATATCTCCACCTTGCACACTTAGCATAAGGTAAAGCTTAAATCTTGTTCTCATATCGTTGTTAAGATTTCTCACTTTATTCCCAAATGCAACCTTTTACATAGATATAAATCTCGAAGCAGATTTTCATACTTAGAGATACCCCACCATCATTCGCTATGAGTTTAACATAACTAAGTAATATTTGTAAATAATATTAACTTATGTAAATATTGACTATATGTAAATTAGTACCAGTTTGTAACACTGACGACATACATGTTAGAGTATTACTCACTTCACTAAGTCAAACTTAACTAATTAAAGTTTGTCCTAAAAATATAGGAGCTAATTCAGGGAGTTCAACATATCGTTGCTTAACGACCTAAAACTAAACATCAATCATCATCTTATAAAAAAGCATCAGACACTTGTGTTTATTGAGTGACTACTGTATCGAGAAATATGTATGGAGTATTTTTGTCGTTGTATACTATTTCTCAGGAAGCTTAGTAAAACTTAATAGAAAATATTTACATCGGTGAGTGGAATACTCTCCCCGTCATCTTCAGCAATTGTATGATAAGATTATCACGCATGAATAAGATAAAAAGGATTACACCATTTTAGAGGTTTTTACTCTCAGATCTAGTTTTGCGAACAAGCTGTTTATTAAATAATTAGAAGGGAAAATAAAACATTTAGCCGGACCTATGTCAGAGATAGGACAGTACCTAACAAATTTGGGCAATAATTTTATTGTATGGACAAATTAATATCAAATTATTACAGCGTATAATATCTATAGAAACCGTTTTGTGCGTGTGCGTGTGTGTGTGTGTGTGTGTGTGTGTGTGTGTGTGTGTGTGTGTGTGTGTGTGTGTGTGTGTGTGTGTGTGTGTGTGTGTGTGTGTGTGCATACATATAGGGAAAAAGCTGATTCAAGATAAAAATATACTGAAACAATGTCTTCGTTTTGAGAAAATATCTAAGGCCGAGTCGCAGACTACATGCTCGAAGAATAAGAAAACTAAATGCAATGTTACAAAAAAGTAATAAAGTTGAATTCGGATGGTTCCGAAACAAAACTATACACGAATAAGGTCAAGGAAGGGGGTGGCACATACTCCTTGATTTTAGGAAAGAACAGATCCATAGATCGTATCCAAGTGGGGAAGAACTTGCTCTTCATAAACCATCAGCAAGTCCCTGAATACGTATCTGAAATGTCTTTTGACAGTTCTGATTGGAAGTATCAGTCATTAGACTCCCAAATCACACTTAGAGAAATAATTGACATAACAAAAATACATAAATTCATATTCTACTTCAGTAATAAGAGAAATCAGGCTAACGAAAAATGTAAAAGTATATCCCATTGTCAACGAATTAATAAACATTAGTCAATTACATTGGCCTTGCCAGAAAGCCTAAATAAAAGTTAAGGTGAATTTATGTGTATGCTAGAGGTACGGATGGATGGATGGATGGATGGATGGATGGTTGGATAGAAGTAGCCTCTGTATTTTTATGTTTACAATTATTTAGACGTAGACTAACCCTCAATAAATATGTTGACGATAAAAGTGGCTTCTACTATTTCCAGAAACCCCAGTTATATCAGAGACAAGAGTTTTAACAAATGAAGTTGGTCCTTCATACGTTATAATTGTATTTAAGGCAAGTACTTTAGCATTTAGTATTATTAAAGAAAAGTATAGTATAGATGATCATAAAATTTTGAATCGCTGTATTTACTGGATTCCTATTTTTCCAGCTCTTCCATCTTCCCAACAAATGTCACAATATATATCACAGTTGTGTCTGATGATTTTCTTTATTGTCCTATATGTGCAGTTGATCAAAACATATTTCACAGTAAATACACTTTATGTAACCACATAAAATATAATACACTGCCCTGTTGGAAGAAACAAATATATTGATTGTGAACTCAGATATCCCCCAATTCTCGAACAGTTGGAAATGTTGAGAACTGTATGCTTATAAAAGTAAAGAAATATTTAACAAAAATAATCTCGAACCATACCAGATATCATAAATATAAAGAAATTATCCAAATTACTGGAAGGCCGCCATTACCCCTGCATCAGATGCCAGATTCGAAGGCGGGAAGGAGAAAATTCAAGTGTTCTGACGTCACCTGGGCCAGGAGTACGCAGATATCGCATAGACACCAGTTAGTATTTCCGGTTCTCCTCACGCTTTATTCGATGATTCTTCAAAACAATCATCTTCATCCTATAATGCTTCTTCTGGTTCAGAATGTCAGTCATGATGTAAATTTAGCAAACGTTTTGTTCTGGAAATATTCTTGGCTAACACTTGTTTACATGCTTTTAAATGGGTTATACAGACTTCAGGTAAAATTGCTTAGTTCAAATGACGACAACACGCAGGAGCTTCCGGTCGGTGTCTAGCTTAAACATAGCGGCGCTCAAGTCATTAATAGTCGATTAATCAGCACTTATAACTGGATTATTTAATATGTGGGTGATCATTTATAAAATTGAACATCATTTATTTTATTTGTGAACATAACTATATTAGTCCTGAAGATTTGAAATGAAGGTGAACTGCTTTAAATGATATAGAATTTTAAAGCTATGCATTCATTTCTCGTTCATTCTTTGAGGTAGATTGTGGGTTGGGTATGCACGCTTTGCTTGGCTATTAAATGTGTAAATCTATTTATTCAATGTTTGTGTCCCCCCCCCCCCCACTGGACCAGGGTTTAGAATAGGTCCGCTGTATCCCCTGCATGTTGTAAAAGGCGACTGAAAGGGGCAAATTGTTTGCCGTGGGTTGCGACCCGTCGGAGGGAAAGTGGGATTCATGGTAGTTGAGCAGTGGAAATACCGCAGCACACTACTTGGGCCCTAATTTCCTTCTAAAATGGGAGATCAGAAAAGCCCGATCTGACCAATTCGCTAGTGACGTTCAGCCCTGGAGGTGGTTGTTTTCTGACGTTTAGTCCTTACACCCCCCACTTACCGGAAGTTAATGGCTGATGGGTTAACCTTGGGGGATGGTGTTGCTTCGGGTAATCGAGTGGATGATACTTCTCCACTCGCTTCTCCCTTGTAATACTGTCTTCTGGGTAAATAACACAATTGTATCCCTGGTGCACAAGTGCTGGTTACAACACCTCTGTGCATCCCCTTGTTGGACCCCAAGGCAGGTGGGGAGCATTAGTGCCGAAGTAAATAAAAGCTAAATATGGAATCACCCCCATGACATTTGGATTCCCTGTCTTTCCTACCTCAATAAAAATTGGATTCCTTCGGGTGAAGGTTGATGCCTATATATCTAATCCATTGCAGTGTTTCAAGTGCCAAAGGTACAGACATCACATAATGACCTGTAAACGAGAGCTTACCTGCGCCAAATGTGACCCAACCTGTCATTGGGATGGAGACTGTAGTCAGAAACCTCACACTGCGTTAACTGTGACGGAGACAATGGATCTTTCTCCCGGGACTGCCCCGTGTGAAAAAAGGAGAGACATCAAGACAGTCAAAGTATCACAGGAAATCTCCTTCCCTGCAGCCAAGCCAAGTGCTAAAACTGTGTCTACCATGACTGATGCGACCAGAGCACAATCAGAGGTGACACCAACCACTAAGTCTGGGCCACAGTCGAAAAAGGGGGATAACCCATCGCCTTCTTCAGTGATGGAGTCCCATACAAATTAGAAAATATATTCAAAAGAAGGCTTAAGCAAGCATAAATCCGCAAATATCGGACCCAAGCCGCCATAAACCAGAAAAGAAAAAGAAGATATTATCTGATCGGGAAAAGGCGCGATAAAAACCCTATTATCGCTCAAAATAAATATAATGTCTTGGAGGATATTCTGAATGGACCCTCCATGGACTATGATGACCTGGGTGATCTAGGTTATGGGACATCGGGGACCCTTTCAGAATAAAATAAAAACAAATAAAAATATACCAGTTTATCATTAATTGGAATTGTAGAGGATTTAGAACGAACATAGACGAAATAAAAATGTTAATGCAGGACTATGACATTCTGCTGCCAAGAAACAAATATGAAAAGTACAAATATACTTAAGTTGAGGAAATACTCCTCATACCGCATATGACACCAGAGCTTCCTAAGGAGACAAATCAGTTTAAAGACCAATCTGCAGACAGTTGCGGTGACACTGTCACTCCACAAAACCATGACATTGTTTTCAATATATATATATGCTAATAGCTATTTACTTGGCAGAAATGAATTGAAAAGCGGGCTTCCATCCCTTTTCATTCTAATCGGCGATATGAATACCATATGGGGAAATGCACAACATAATAACAAGGGCAACACATTAGAAGACTTCAGTCAACACAATGAGCTGTGCTTGTGGAATGATAATACACATACATATATCCTCACTGATATCCATATATGTGTTATGTATGTCTTTCTTCTGTTAAGCCAACCTGTAATCCGATAACAAAGGTCACATTGTTTTTACAAAAAGAAAACATTATCCAATTCGACTGCCATTTACTTACTTCCTACTGAAACCTGTACAGTCTTTGTAGCGGAAGACAACTCTGACTACGAAATCAACTTGTTGTTGAGGACAATGAGGGATATACGTCTAGCAGTGACATATTCAGTGTCTTAGTTAAAGGTTTGACTAAATATTAAAACCACTTAATTTACCGTTTCATAAATATTTTGGTAACTTGCTACTATTACTTAATGCATTTTATTCCAGTCGCAGATAATTGTTCTTCTCAAAGGATATCATTAATTGCTGCAACTGTAGTGAATATTATCTAGATTGTGGTCATAATTATTTTAGTGACACAGTTGTGGAAATTAAGGTATACATAGACAGCGTGTTTTATATATAAACGGTGCTTCTATAGCTGAATTGGTAGCTTGGTTAGATATAAACCCCTAGCACCTTAAATCGGTTATATATATATATATATATATATATATATTCATAATATATAGAACAACAATAAACCTAGCCCCTTCTTTACAATCTTCAGATCAAAGACATGATAATAGTATTATCTTACAAGATAGACATGAATGATCCTGTAAATAGTGACAACGGAATTCATTATGAGGATATATCAGGTAACCCTGAAGGAGAATATATTGATGAAAGAAAATATGAAGGTGTATCTGCTGAGGCTAGTGTACGTTATACATACATACTATATATAGTGGGATTAGACAATATGATTTTATATTTCTCTGAAAGTGGAAAGATGATAATAATAAATACAATCTATATATAATTTAGCCAGTAGAGATCAAGTCTATCAATAACTGGATTTCTCTAACATCGAAATCAATAAAAAGCCGTTTATCCCTGATGACACATACTTCTTTTAGCATATCACCTTCGTTTTTACAGATTTCATTACAATGAAATTGTTTTTGCAACATTGGAGTTTCAATTTCACAAAGCTCCCTTTTATTAAAGTTTGACAATAACATCCTTCTATTTTCTGCAACGGCAGACCTTGACGATTTACATAATAAGGAACATAAATAAGTACACTCATTATTACTTTTACTGATGCAATCATAAAAAGATTAGAATCTAGACATTAGATCATATTGGACACCATTGCTTTCGACAAGATATCTCAAAAGTCTGCAATGTTTTCTAAGTGAAACATTCCATAGTTTCTAACACATTTTCTCCAAGTAAAATATAGTCCATTTATATCAGGTGACCTCAAACGCCATAATGGAGATCCATAGAAACTAGTACAATATGTGCACAACATAAATGAATGAATATCAGCTGTACAAGACCCAAATTTAGTCATAACATAATTTGTTCTCCACACAATATTACGAAAAGCATTATTACAAGTGATTTTGTTTACATTTTCATTTCCAGTAGGATGACCAAGGTGACAAGTGTATTTCTGAACCTGTAGTTTTTCTCCATTTAGATGTAATTGGGGCATGTCAATATACTGATAATTGGCGTTATACAGTATGTTTTGTTTGTGAATTGAACGTATTCTTTACCAAATTTCTCACATATACCTAACATTATTTGTGTGACACTCCTTGTTGATATAAACAGACACAGGTCGTCCGCATAACCTAACCTATCTAAATAGATATCTCCGATGAAACATCCAACCCCGATTGTTTTAATCGACTAATTAGTTCATCCATATATACACAGAATAGTATAGGTGATAATATTCCTCCGTGCTTCACTCCATTTGAAGTTGGAAAGGGATTGCTATAATAGCCATACCAGTTGACCTTGAGGGACTGGTTGGTATACATAAATGCTAGGAAACGACACGTAAGTGGACACAAACCACGCTTTCTTAGGGTTTTGCAACTCATTGATACCATCACACATGTTTGACACATATTGCACAAGCTTTTATGGTTGTTCCTTGTGGAACATGAAAACATGTTACATCAATAGATTTTATGTAAACTGGCGAATGTGTAAGAAGAATCTGAGGCGTCCCATGGATGACCCATGGCACAATACTTAAGCATTTAATGCGAGAACAAGGTCAATCTATTCAAACCCAGTTATTCAGTAGATTCCTGTCATTATATTATGATGTTGTCCACAGTGATAATAAGTATGTTAACATGTGCAGTTCACTTTGTACAAGATCAAATACAAATGTAGCGTCAAATCTTAGGTTACTTTTACATGCATTAAATAATAATGGAGATTGTTTTACTAATTCAAGTGTTTTATCAATAAGAAGAAAGTTATACAGCTCATCATTTTGTTCAGATGAATGCACAGCAGTAGTTATATGTGTTAGAGAGCTATGTTTAATACCTACCTGCCTTCAATCAATGTAGCCTGACAACTCTGTTACACGAACTTTGCGTGAATTGATTTGTTTTAACTTTCTGTTTAATCCTTTCACCTACGACTAGATATATGTCATAATGTATGTGCATCTATGCACTCATATTATTATTGTACAATATTTGGTACGAAATAAATGGTATATATATATATATATATATATATATATATATATATATATATATATATATATATATATATATATATATATATAGCAGCCGGGATAGTTTTACATATTGCACCTGATCAAAGGCTCGGGATGCATTCAGTAATACAAGGAACTTAGATGAGTTATTACTGATATAATAGTCTAAATTTCCTGTAGTACAAATGTGCAATGGGTGGTAGAATGCATAGCCTTCAATCCATACTGGAAATCAGAAGAAGTTAGTACATACCTATGTTTTTCAAGTAATATGTTATCAATTACTTTACCAATAACACTTCCTAAAGCAATTGCCCTGTAATTATTGCTGTCATATACCGATTTTTTCCTGTTTTTCGGAATAAGAACCAGAGTTGACAATAACATATTTCTAGGAGACACCATGTCGCAGCCTAATATTGAACAATAAAGTCAAATGAACAAATAGCTTATGACAACCATTGATTAGTAAATCTGATGAAACATATTCAAACCCATCTGCTTTATGAAGTTTCAACCTACGAATGGCAATGCTGACATCGTCCGTGGTACAATGATGTGATGATTTACATGTTCCAGTGACACAGGACGATTTAATGTTACAATCCAACTCATTTAGGA
>JAODUP010001561.1:0-69844 GCA_025642065.1 Paralvinella palmiformis
TAATAATAATAATGCTGATGCTGATGATAATGATGGTATGACTGATTACAATAAAAATGTTGATGATAATGATTTTTTGAGTTTTGATGTAACTATGAGAATAATAAACAATTATAATAATGTTGATGATTAATCATAGCAGAAGTCTCATATCTGATACCTTACATATTGTGTCTATTTAATAATTTTATTATCATCTTTGTAGTGACTTAGTTATGTGTGTCTGTTCTAATTATTTTCTACGCAATATACTTACCAACAGGTAAAATGAAAACAGTTTATTTACGTCGTTAATTAATGTTGTAAATATCGTTTAATAACATATCAAGACAAAAACAGAATCCGTCTCAGTTTATTTACTTCTTACGACGATGATGATTGATGTTTTACGGCCACCTTTGTTCACTTGGTAGGCTAAATGGACCGAGCGACCTCCAGAGGAAATGAAGCTAAATAACGAACATATATTGCTCAAAGTGTCTCCTGCAGAGCTTGCTGTGGCAAGTTGGATTCCATTGCACTCTGTTCATGTTTCGCAGCCAATCGCGCAAACGAGTCTTGTTTTGGGGGAATTAATGCATACGCCATCCACTGGCAGACCCATTTGCACAATTATATGTGTTACAATAAACCATTTTATACGTTTACCAAAGACAATATATAACACATAACACAGGTTAAACAAGGTCACACCGAGTGTTTGGCGTCTATGTTTGTCAAACATGACATCATATACTGAAGTTTTGAAAATAATCTGTATTAAAGCTATGGCATATTTGTCGATCTGAGATGTTAGTAACTTTATTTCTACGAAAATTTTAAAATATATCTCTGACTGAAATTGATATTAATAACTAACACTGATATTTTGACTAATTCGTTATACCTCTTTCTGTGAACTTTAAGAAGAAATATGGTCATATCTTGAATAAATATGAGTAATTTAGCTAATGATTGAATACCAGATAATCTTAAATTATACATTGACCAACAATTTTCCTGAATTAGTAAGTTCTAAACTTGATACTTCTGTAAATGTTTTGACAAAAAAAGAAAGGCACGATATTGTTGTAATAATCGCGTTTTTGGAAGCATAAAGTAGAAAAACTATGGCTTTCCACTTGATGGCCAGTTCTGTTTAATTTTATACAGTAATTGAGATCCAGATATGGGAGTTCTGATCATTTAATCATTCTTTTGATATTGCGAAAAAGTCATATACAAATTTTGATTAAAATGTAGGTATCTCAGTTGTATTCTGCATCAACAAAGCCACGATTAATTAAAACGTCATATACAAATTTTGATTAAAATGTAGGTATCTCAGTTGTATTCTGCATCAACAAAGCCACGATTAATTAAAACCTCACATTAAATAGTGCCTATTCCGAATTATAAGAATGTGTTGTTTCTGAAAATCCAATATGGCTAGTTATTTTGATTTCCTCACCTATTTCCTATACGTGACGTTTCAAGTTTTCTGCAAACATAATAAAACGTCACAAGTCTAATACGACTTACGGAAATGCTTTTTTTTATGATAATAAACCTCGCCATAAGTAAAACCAACATGTAGCTTGTGCGTAATGGTTTGGTTAGATGAGATTATTTTTAATAATCCCATTGCTGCATTTCGTACAAATTAGGAACTAGTAATCTGTTGTTTTTTCTCTCAGTAAATCAGGGTATAAACCAAAGAAGAGCAATGTGTACATTATATTATCTATCATACAGGTAAACAATTATTATCCAATTACCGGTCAGTATCTCATTACTATATCTATTGCTAATAATAATAGAGCTCATCTGAAGACAATAACCCACTTTTGTAGACATTGTGGGTCAATGAGTACGTAATAATTGGCGAGGAAAGTTACTTTGACAACAGCCATATCACGTGATTGCGCAAACTAAATATAACATTAGTGGTAATTATTAAAATAATAATACTGATGATGATGATGCTGATGATGATGATGATAATGATGATGATGATAATGAAGATGATTTGTGGTGATTTATATACATGAATTATAATTAGGAAAAGGATGAACGGGATGATAAACGACAAAAACAATATTGATAACGACGATCATGATGTTGATAATAACAATAATGATGTACGCAATATACCCATCAACAGGTAAAAATGAAAACGGTTTATTTATGTCGTTAATTTATGTTGTGTATATATTTTAATAGTACATTAAAACTAAATCCGTCTCAGTTTATTTACTGCTTACGACATACATTAGGATAGAAAATAAAATAATTCCCTACACCAATTCGACAAAGATTAATCTTTCCATAATTACAATGAGTAATTATTTCTAGACGATAGAATATGCACTTATGAGGACTCTGAACCTTAATATCCGTTTCCCCTATTAATCAAGCATTCAATCAATTCATTGATCAATCAATCAGTAAGTTAATAAATTAATCAGACAAAGGAAACATATTATTACAAAAAGAAAACAACCATTGGACACATATCCTATTGTGAGTGGTTTAGCTAAGAGATAGACAGTACAAAAGTAATCTTATAATAACATTACCATATATGTATTCGGTGAATGCTGAATAAGGACCTGGAAGATGAAGATGTCAGTACAACAATAGGTGGGGGCACTCACATTTTTGTATAATATTTTGGGAGAATCCTAGTGATATCATGACACCTTAGCCTTATTTATTGGCATTCGGTATTCCCAGGGTTGTTTACTTTTCGCTCCGCATAATTCCGTATTAAGTCCAATAAATCCCGATTTCTCACCAGCAAGATCAACACTTTTTAGCTTTTATCGCGGTCTCATATCTCACTCTCTCTCTCTCTCTCTCTCTCTCTCTCTCTCTCTCTCTCTCTCTCTCTCTATATATATATATATATATATATATATATATATATATATATATATATATATATATATAAGACAGATAGATAACTGATAAGTATTCCATTCAATAATTTGTTGAGTAAGGAATTCTTTGTTGTGTCATCTAAATAGTAGCTTTCTCTCAATTTTCTCAAACAGAACAAAGTAATTATGTGGGGCTAATTCCCTTCAAAGGGTCAAATAAATGGTCAAAGAAGGATTAAGTAAACCTAACCAAATACCAAAAAAAAACCTTCTCTACAAGAATGCTATATTTCTAAGAATGATGCTACCGCCAGAAGTAGCAAACTAATCTATAGCTGATGAGCAGGACTAGAAAGTTGTAGTCGTTGACAGAGAACACACACACTATTGTATATGGCAACAGTAAACTACTTAGCTGTAAATCATTGACTTAACTCCGCCATCTGGTGTGTGGTGTGTCTTACGACAAATGATCTCTTGGTGCACCGGAATTAATGTCCTCGTTAAGAGTTGTCCTTAGCTTTTGGAAATTAGTTGCCCTCAGATGCGAGGACGTGCAAACACTAATAGCCCAGCTAGTTACAGGGAACTGGGACAATAATGGAGGGTGAAGGGATAGAAGAAAGACCATGACAAAATAGAGTCGTGATGAAGATACACTTCCGATGTCCCCAAAATAAAATCCTACACGGTCGTCAGTTTATAGTCAAGAGGCAGCATATCGGAAGTGAGAGGTGTTTCAGAGAATTGATTTAGATGTAGGATGCGCCTCAACCATGGCACATCCTTTTATTATTGTATTCCTCAATCGATCGTCCGTTCCTCCACGCAGAAGGACAACGGCTTCCCCAACGCTTATATTTCCTTTGCTAATAAGAATCTCCGACTAATATAATACTAAGAAGTTGCACGTCGATTGGAGTTCACATTTACAATTGGACAATATGTTCATTAGGATTGCGCCAAAGAAGTGTTTAGGGGACCAAAGAACATCATTATTCCAAGTGAAAGAAATTATTCAGTGGTGTCGAGAGCGTGGAACGGCTTTTCTCGTAGAGAGAAGCAATATTTAATAATTTAATAAGAGCATCGAAATATCAAAGAAGAACGGATTGTCAGTGTGCAAGACATCGCTAGATTGAATTAGTCTGTTTGATACGTGAATGTGTGTATATATTTGTTTGTGTGTGTGCGTGTATGCGCGTGCGTGTGCATGTGCGTAGGTATCTCTTTCTCTGTGTGTGTGTGTCTTTTTGTGTATATTTGTCGGTTGAATACAGTATATGCAAGGATGTTGAGTACAATCAGTTTTAGTGGACATCAAAACGAATTCAATCCAGATTACTGAAATATAGTATTATTATATATATATATATATATATATATATATATATATTTGTGTGTGTGTGTGTGTGTATGTATGTATATATATATATATATATATATATATATATATATATATATATATATATATATATATGATTGAATTACAAACAATAAGTTCAATTGTTGACATACATTACCTTTCGCTTATAAGTCTCAAACAGATCGTTGCTATTACTGAGAGTAACATTGAATGAGTTTGTGAAAGAATACTGATATCTTGATAGTAGCATCGATTATATTGAAAACGTAGCAGATTTATTGTTGACGTGGAACCAAATATATTATTTCCAAAACCTTTTCTGTTGGAGTACCAGTGGACTTTCAAACTGGAGTACTATGATGATAGAATAATTGATCCTGAGCAAATCCGAAATTATATATCTGAATGATGAGTGTTTATATGTGAGCTATAGCAGACTTATTGAAGCAAACGAAGGGAAAAAACGAACGTAGAAACAACATAAACATCACAAGTAACATAAATACAAATGCAGGCAAACAAACGACACAAAAACAAACAACACAAAAACAAACAACACAAAAACAAACAACACAAAAACAAACAACACAAAAACAAACAACACAAAAACAAACAACACAAAAACAAACAACACAAAAACAAACAACACAAAAACAAACAACACAAAATCAAACAACACAAAAACAAACAACACAAAATCAAACAACACAAAAACAAACAACACAAAGAAACAACACAAACAACCAAGGATGCAAATGACGTTGTGTTTAGGGTATTTCCCTGAGGGCCTTTCCTTCCTAGATTATCCCGAAGTGTGCCATAAATACGTAATAATTCGGTTATAATCATATTTAATGTTGGATTACGATAACACAAAATACTTTGTATACATTAATAAACATGTCTTGATACCAATATAAGTATATTATAAGTTTACACGTTTTTCGTATGTTTACCTACAAGTTTAAAGTGAACAATTGTTTCAATGATTAGTAAAACCAGCCCAGGATTTCACCCTCAAAGGATAGTCATTATTTACTCACATTGCAATTTGTTATTGAGGATAGACAACAGTGTTTATTATTATCCAATATTCTATCAGTAAAAAAATACTGAACTACGGCTTTGATAGAGTAAAACATTAAATGGCTTCTCTCGATGACAGGTATTGTGAAAGGGATAACGAAAGGTCCTTTTATAATTCATATTAGATGAGGTAGACGGATGGTATTTTACTGGTTATTAATTTAAACGACACGAGTACGGGTTATCGTTGATGATGGGCAACTGATAAGTATCTTATAGAACTGAGGTAAATATTATATCATTGTGTGGGCGACATTCTCGCTAGACACCATGACCCATGATATCTGAGTAATGGTAGCCGGAGGCATAATAACGAAATAAGCCAATAATGGCTCTATGTCAGCAATATGTGTCATTACTGAATTCAAAAGGAAATCGTTCAGTAATGTGTTTTTTTATAAACATTTGATATAATATCATTTCAGTAATACGTGGCCTCCTTTAAAAGATCATCACATAATATTATATTATTCAGTTAGATTTTAATAAATGAATAAGGTGTTTTTTGTTCAGCAACCCACGCTTTATGAAAATATTGCGGGAAAAATTTATTCTGTTCATAAGAATTACCGATACAAAATGCTATCAGAAAATCTTGTTTTTATTCTATAATATTTGTCATCATAGTATAATAACATCCCTTGAACTAGTGCTAAACATTCCTTCATTATCCATAAAATAACATTAGTTTTGATAACAACAAACCATTATAGTCAATCTCTGACATCAGGTTTCGTGTTATCTGATGACCTTCATTCAGTTATCATATTTAATTGATTGTTTCCTAGAACACTATCAATGCAGTTAATAAACTTTAACCACTACAAGGCTAAACCCAGATGCCATAACAGTGCAATTTGTTTAATGAAATAGAATGATTACTTGTGTCAAGGGTCTTATAGATATTTAGCAAGGCCCAGTCTTTTACATATTTTGATGGATCATTGTGTCTAGATTGTTTAGTAAACATGAGTTGTACTAATAATTGAATATGTAGCTCAGAGATAACACTTATCGTTATATAAATTGCATGTTCATGTACCAACAGCTGGAGACAGCTGGAGAAACTTGGTAGCAACAAACTTGATCAGTATATATTTTTGAAGTCTATGTTTAGTGGTTTTGAAATATATACATTAAGATTACTTCAGCAAGTTTGAGCTAATCAGGGAAACTCTTTTTAATAGCTTTGTTTATCATGCCTCAACCTCTGAATAAAATTCAAGTTACCTGTTATTTTGCAAGTTTAGTTGATACAGATGATATTAATATTCTGTAGAACAAGATGTCACTCCTAATTTATAGAAGGTGAGATCTTAAAAACTTGTAATATTTCTGGATCACTTGTTTATAAACAATAACACAAACTACATGTTAATATAGAATCGTTGGTATGAATTTCTAACAGGCACGGATCGTATAGTTATATAGCGTGAAATATGCGATTTACCTCTGGTTGTCAATCAAAGTGTTATTAATCATTAGAAATAACGTTATAATAGCCAGCTAAAACAACCTTAAACACTAGTTACCCTCAGACATTCAAGTAGAAATAGCTAGAGTATTCATTGAAATATATTATCTAAAGAAATGTAAGCGTGATGATGTAACAAATCATCATAGCTATATGTCGACAATCAAGACTATACCTATATGTGACCTGCATCTAAATAGTCATATAACTATAACAACGTTATAATCTAGAACAAAAGTGGAGAACCTTTGACATTTGTGTCCCCACAAAGGTATTACATGATAGGGCCAAACTTAGCTACACTTTCCATAAAATAAAGGATTTTATCCACCGATATAAACTATGAAGTAGTCAATTACCAAAAGTGACAGGTCGATTGTCAACGATCAGCATTTCACTTAAATTATCATACTAATAATGCAGGTATATGAGTCATTACAATGGTGTGGGCGCATCCGTGGTCTAGCGGTAGCATGTGTTCGAATCTCGGCGTGGGCATATCTGAAGGTTGTTTCATCTTTGACTTCGCTTCATTGCCTTTGAAGGTCGCTCGGCCCATTTAGCCTACCATGTGCACAAAAGTGGCCGTAAAACATCAATCAACATCATCATCATCATCATTACAATTGTGTAGTGTTTAACACCTAGTTTAAAGCTACTTTACTGCTGTATATTGAACAATAAGGTCAGGTGCATTTTATTTATTTACAAATGTATCACTACTATTACAGCCGAAAGTTTCCTTTGAAGATAAGTTACATTGTGCTAGAATAATGATCAATTGTTTTTATTGTTCGTAGATTTATGTTACGCTTTATTTGTAATTACTTCCGTAATTTGTTTTATAAACACAGAAACACACACGCGCGCCCGCACGCGCATATTGCCCCAAGCCTGGGTTAATGGGGTGGAATTTCTCTATCTACGTAGATGTCCAATCCTATTTGTGTGTGTGTGTGTGTTTTTAGCTGTGTATAATAAGGCACAGGCACAGAGAATCTCGAACCGTGAATTCAAACTCTGGACCTTTCTTCAGGGGACTGAATCCAGAGTGGCGACCTTTCTTGCTGAGACATTTGTAGTGTCTCACATTAGATCTCGAATAAGGGACCGAGCTCTAAATATGAGCTATATACAAGAGTACTGAAATAAATAAATACTTTACGATAGTAACAGTCGCTGTATCAAATAAACAGTTATACATAATTGTGCCTTGTGTCAGTGCAGAGGCTAACTGAGCACAGATGTCAAAAAGCTAATCCACTGCCAGTACGAAAGAAATATGATTTAATGGGGATAGGGATATAACAGCTAAAAGTGTATTAATGACTCCATTGGGTCTTTAATATACCATTTACGAACACCTCTAAGAAATGGTTAGAGCATAATCGGAGGAAAATGTATACATATTTGGATTTTGAAGGGTTTTTTTCTGGCACTTTTGAGAGTATACAGAAGTTTGCCATCTCAACAATCACACTTCGTATCTCGAATACGGATGTTTGAATTCATTTACTTATTATTCTGTACAGGAGTACTTTATTTATTAACTGTTAGGGAAATTAATAATAAACTGAAATGTGAAGTTTTAGCTATACCTAGAAGACAACTAAAACATATGATTTCACTGTTTTCATGGTTGTTACTCTACTAACTGGTCTCGTCTTAATATTAAAATCAGTGTAGGTTTATGGTGGAGTGGATGGTAGGTTTTATGATAGATGATAGGAGAAGTTTAATTTGTTAATACACATGAGAAAATGAGAGAGTAGAAAAATATAATGTTGTGTTGATATATCTGATAGGAACTGTAGAGACGTGGCTGCCAGATTTTTGGTTTTATCTCTGATGGTTGAGGATGTATTTGTCATGAGTATGACAGGGAAGGAAGCAATGTGTTATTATAAGAAATAAGACAGATATAAAGTGTTAGGGCTAATGTTAGGGCAGGTGATAGGTGTTGTGTTACACCTGTAACTATCATTAAAGCTATCTTAATGTGATGTCTTGTCTTTTAAGTAACAAATATCAGGTGATTATGATGATAATGTTTACAGAGTATCATGTAAAAATAACTTTATCAATGTTCTAAATACATCAAGGACATAGTGTGATAAAGGTGGTTTATGTAACATTAATATTAAACAGCCATTTATATAAAGCTTTATATAAACAATGTAGTCCTTTTTGCGCTAATTATATTCCCCATAATATCAATATATAATTAGCTATAGATATCTGGTGACAACCTGAATTGTTCAATATGTTATAAACTAAGGGAAGGGCTTGTTATCTATTTCAACATTTAAGAATGAGAGTGAGTGAATTAAAGATAGACAGAAAGAGAGAGTCAGGTCTAACTTAAAGGTCAATAAAATGTTTTATTTCTACCGTGTGACGATTCTAATATTATTCAGTTTCCCCTTGGTTACTAAAGTACCTATCTTCTATAGTGAAACGACAGCATTTATCAATATAGGTCTTTGTTCTCTAAGTCAACCAAGGAAGTAACAATACATATCTGATATGAAAGGTTGAGGGACAAGATCTTACCTTTTAAGATGCGTTCTTTAAGAAATCCATCTCACTCTCTCCCTCTCTCCCTCTCTCCCCCCCTCTCTCTCTCTCTCTATCTATCTATCTATCTATCTATCTATCTATCTATCTATATATCTACTACTCTCTCTCACGATAGGCATAAAGGTATGTGTAGAAGGATTAGGAAATGTTATGTAATGTGAAGTGATGGGTTGTATGTGTTATGGTGCGTGACAGACAAGATATAGGTGATTTAACGTGTAACGTGTTTTTTATTAGATCGTATCATATAGATAAATAAATAACAAAAAGGTTTTGTTTTCATTTAAATTTGAAGTAGGATTTGTAAACCATTTGCTAATATAGTAAATTAATCGTAAGGATTATTTGTTATGTTTGATGATTTAGGGAAACATCATCCTCTAAACCCAAAACGTCCTTCTAATTGTATATTGATATTATGGAGAATATAATTAGATCAAAGAGTCGTACACTATATTTCGTATCATTCATACTAATAACATTATTAGACATTACTACACGAATCATGCGTGTTATAAATTAATACGAACGGCTAATCTATATTAATATGTGGTTTGTGTTATTGTTTATAAACAAGTGATCCAGAAAATGTATATATAAAGATAAACCAAGCTTCTCCAGTTCTCTCCCGCCGTTTGTGCATGAACATGTAATTTATATAACTGTAAGTGTATCTTTCAGCTACATATTCAGCTATTAATACGCCTGATTACAACGTAGACAAAATGATTGATCAACATATGTAAAAGACTGGGCCTATTTAAACATCTACAAAACCCTTGACACAAGTAATCGTTCTACTTCATTAAACAAATTGCATTGTTATGGCTTCCGGGTTTAGCCTTGTAGTGGTTAAAGTTTATTAACTACATTGATAGTGTTCTAGACCATTAAGATGTCAGAATTCTTTCACATACTCATCCACTAAGTTTATGGCGTACTTCACCCATAAATATACGAACAATCCTATGCTAAGGACTCAATTGTTTTGTCTAGCTTTCGTTATCCCTTTCACAATACCTGTCATCGAGAGAAGCCATTTAATGTTTTACTCTATCAAAGCCGTAGTTCAGTATGTTTTTACTGATAGAATATTGGATAATAATAAACACTGTTGTCTATCCTCAATAACAAATTGCAATGTGAGTAAATAATGACTATCCTTTGAGGGTGAAATCCTGGGCTGGTTTTACTAATCATTGAAACAATTGTTCACTTTAAACTTGTAGGTAAACATAAGAAAAACGTGTAAACTTATAATATACTTATATTGGTATCAAGACATGTTTATTAATGTATACAAAGTATTTTGTGTTATCGTAATCCACCATTAAATATGATTATAACCGAATTATTACGTATTTATGGCACACTTCGGGATAATCTAGGAAGGAAAGATGTTTTTACGGGATTCGTATCTATGACAATAAATATATTTTAGAGCACTTTATCTACGCCATATCCTGAGTCAGTGTTTTTTGACGTAGATGGACATATTTAAACAAGTTTCTTGTCACGTACTCCTAAGAGCTAGCCAGTCTCTGATTGGCCAGCTCCAACCTACCTAGAAATGAAATAGAACAATAATTACTTGAAGACTTTACCTTGTTATGTTGTTATTGAGCACATGTCATAATGGCCATAAAATACACAATAATTAATTTGACGTTGAAATGTTTATTAAATGAAGTCAAGTCGACTTCTGCTGTTGGTGACGTTGATGCTGTTGGTGCTGTTGGGGGAGATTATCATCAAATACAGCGCCATCTTTGATACCGGACATCGCCAAAGGTTATTAGTTGGTGTCTAATAGTTATTAAGCGGCGTATTCATATTTTTTTATTAACGGCAAAAACATTCTTTCAATGTTTAGAAATGGTAGTAATTGATCTGCCTCCCACACATTTGTGGACAGCACTTTTGATATAGAAATAATTTTGTCACTTGATTTGATGGTCAATATTTTATTTTCCACCTTTAATAAATGCAGATTTCCGGCATTTAGTTTGTTTTCTATTAGAGTGTTGTTCACAGAACTAGTCAGAGTTCTATCTCATTTTTAAGTATCATCAACAAAAGATCTAGCACAGTTTCACTAATAACTTTGCCACCACTTAAACATATTCATTCCGCCATAAACGAAATCACTTCGTAGTTTATGACGTGCTTCACACATAAAAATACCAACATACGAGGGTAAAGGGAACCCTGGGAATCAAAGATAAAGAAGATTAATACGTCTGCAACTTATAAAACCAAATTGCCATCTCTGACTGATTGCTACCCATAATCATGACCTTGCAACGATCTTGGTTCTTCTTAATCACGATGTCCTCCATATATCATGTTTATAGCTACGTTTTCTCGCCAGTGTCCGTTATTATATTGCTCTCCTGTTTATTATCAAGAGTGCTGACTCACCTTGTTATTCTGTTCCTGATGAACACACGTGATGATGGAAATAAATTCGATACGGTTAATTCGATGTTCACAATTTGATTGAATCGAATCAAGCCGATTAGAGCTGCCGGGAATCTTCAGGATTTTAACATTTCTCAGCAGTACCATCTCTAACAATTAGACAGGGGAAGAAAGCACTGCATCAAATCGTTGACACAACTACCAGATATTACATGTTTAGTTTACGTGACATGTTTCTTTGCGTTTAAGTCACCATATTAATCGAATCTACGCTTATGGAATTCACCAATCCTCACGTACATAACGTAGAGCCAAATCTGTCTTATCTACACAGTCAAACCACTTCCGTAAAGTGACTGGATTATACAAACAATCCTCTATAAGAAAATAATATTTTAACCAAAAATATATATAAACAACTAAACAACAACAACAACAACAACAACAATGGAATATAAATAGCTGAAATACATAAAGGTCTCACAAATCATCTCTTAGAAGAAGCAAACATCCTGTTGATTAATAAAAAGAAAATATAAACAAACAGGCAAACAACAACGGAATATAGTTAGCTGATATTGATAAAGATGTCACGTTTTGTTGTACATGGATGTACTTATATATTTATGTACACGCATATATGCCTTCACTCAGACAATTTGATATGCGGAGAGAGACAGACAAACAGACAGTCACCCATAATCGCATAGACAGAAACACACACACACACACACACACACACACACACGCACACACACACACATAATAAACATAAATACAATGGCTAATACAATCATACATGTGAAAAACAAAGCATCAACTCACTATTGTAAAAATCTTATTAGTACTCACTACTTCTTATTTGTACTCAGGATTCACATTTTTGGATGTAGAGTTTCAGTTTATTTCAGATAGAACAAACAGTGCATGTCCGTTACTTTACTAGTTTAAATTATATGTATTTTAAATTCAATTATTTAACTTTTTCAGTCTTTACACAGTTTAATATCAAAGGATAGACTTCTGACTTATTCTATAGGGATGTACACAATATATAAAACATTGATAAGAGCATAAGAGTATTGATCTTGTAGGTCGGAAATTGAGATTTACTTAACTTGGTCCGGAATTATAGGAAGCGAAGTGTAAACAGTTTTGGGAACAGAGAATGCTAACACATAATCTTGTTGTAATAGCTGGATGTATCCTGGTGTTTACATTTTACTCCCAAAACGCAATATTAATTATCGTCTACTGCCTTACAGTTGTAATCTTTACATGTTCGTTAATTATGTTTTACTTCAGTTTGTGATATCTGTGTTATACAGTTATTGTACTCAACACATCTTCATTTTCCAGGTGATCTTTCGACATTCACCTACACTTATACAGGTACATGGTAATGTTAATCCAAGGATACTGTGTGCTGTGTATCTCTTATCTGAGCCATTCACAATATGTTATGTTTCTAAAGATTGTTTATTTTCTGTTGTAAAGATTAATCCTTGTCGATTTGGTGTAAAGAATTGTTTTATTTTCTATCCCGATGCATGTCATAAGAAGTAAATAAACTGAGACGGATTTTGTTTTGTCGTAATGTAGTATTAACAGATATACACAACATTAATTAACTACGTAAATAACTCGTTTTGACTTTTACCTGTGGTGAGTATATTGCTTAGAAAATAATTAGAATAGACAAATATAACAAAGGCACTTCGAGGATGATAATAGAAACATTATATATCCAACAATGGGTAAGGTATCAGATATGAGACTTCTGCTATGATTAATCCTCAACATTGTTATCATTCGATTATTAATTGTTTATTTTTCTCATAGTTCATGCCAAAAGTCAGAATAATTCATCATCACCAACATTTCCATTATTATAAGTCTCATCATCATCATCATCATCATCATCATCATCATCATCATTATTATTATTATTATTATTATTATTATTCATCATCAATATCATCAGTAATGCTATTTTAATAATTACCACTAATGTCATATCTATCTTCTACAAACACATATGGCAGTTATCAAAAGTAACTTTCCTCGCCAATTATTACGCACTCATTAACCTACAAGATCAACAAAATTGGCTTGCTGTCATCAGATGAGGTCCATTGATATTAGTAAGAGACATATTAATGAGATATTAGCCGGTAATTGGATCAAAAATGGTTTACCTGTATGATAGATAATGTAATGTACATTGTCTTCTTTGTTTTGCGTCCTGATTTATTGTGAAAAATACAACAGATTATTAGTTCTTAATTTCTAGGAAATTTATCAATGAGAATGTTAGAAACAAATCAGAAAATGTATTTAGACAATATATCAGCTCATAGTTCACGAACGTGGTTCATGTAAGCTTCTTAAAGTTACAAAGTGGATGGGCGTATGTGGATTGATAAATTGATGAGTGTAATTATCAACTGGGTATTGAATAGCTCTAGCAAGGTCAAATTGAAAGAATAATGTGTCATTTTTGGTTTTTAGTGAATTATACAAAATCAACCCGGAGCTGTCTGTACATAACTTAGTATAATTTACATGGAATGAGAACTTAATGGAAAAATTAAATTTCCGATTTCGGAACACAGAATTCATTATGTTCACAAAATATTAAATGACTGAAATGGGGAATAAAACCTTTTCCAATTAGTCTTTAAAAACACTTAATAGTTTATTATCGGCGTAAGAATATATCTGGACGCTAACATCTTGTTGTTTTCCTTTTTATTCACTACAGAAATATTGAAGAACTCTTAACAGCCAACTCCGGATACAAATTACCTTTAAAGACTGTAGTAGCATCTATATAAAGTCATCACCTCTCCGGACCACTTCATTCGTCTTATGCTAGTCCGTGGCTGACTGATAAAAATAGACCTAATTGGAGAAGTTTAAATGTGGGTTAATTAATGCGAGGTTTAAAAAATATATTTTCCGTAAGTCATATTTGTCTTCTGACTTTTATGATCTTTGTACAAAACATGACACCTAGCGTAGAACAAATATGTGACTTACACACACACAGACAGACAGACACACACTCACAAGCACACACACACACACACACACACACACACACACAGAGTAAAACAAACAAACAAACGGATCAAACAGGCTAATTCGATCTAGAGAAGTCTTGCACACTGTACACTGGCAATCAGTTTTACTTTAATATTTCAATGCTCTTATTATATTATTAAATATTGCTTCTCTCTAAGAGAAACGCCATCTCTACACCTTTATCACTCATGAATAATTTCCTTCACTCGGGATAATGTTGTTCATTGGTTTCATAAATACTTCTCTGGCACATTCTTAATGAACATATTGTCCAATTGTTAATGTGAACTCCAAAACTTGTTAGTATTTTATTAGTCGGAGATTCTCATTGACGAAGGACAGATAAAGGTCATCCACAGTTATATTCAACATCATTCCCTAACCTAGGAAGCCGTTGACCTTGTGCTTGGAGGCACCTTCGATTGAGGATGACTAGAATAAAAGTATCATTCAAATAACGTATCTTAAATCTAAATCGATTCACTGAAATGCCGCTCACTTTCGATATGTTGTCTCTCGACTATCAATTGACGACCTTATAGGATTTTATTTTGGGGACATCGGAGGGGAATCTTCATCATGACTCTATTCATCATGGTCTTTTCTCTATCCCTTTCTCCTCAATTATTGTCCCAGTTATCTGTAACTAGCTGCGGTCTTAAACATCATCCAGTCTTTGCACGTCCTCGTATCTGAGTGCAACTAATTTCTATAAGTTAAGGACAACTGCTAACGAGGGAATCAATTCCGGAGCATCAATAGATCATTAGTCATAAGACGCACCACCGGATGACTGAGTTAAGTCGATGATTTACCTCTAAATAGTTTTCTGTTGCCATAGAAACTCTAGTGTGTATGATCTCTCAATGGCTAAGACTATAGATTAGTTTGCTACTTCTGGATGTGGCTATCATTCTTAGACAGGTATCATAAGAAAGATTAGGCCAAGATATTAGACGTCAGTCCTAAGTAGTTCATTTATAGTGATGTGTCTAATGGTCCGTTAGAGTTGTAGAATAGATGCCGTTTGGACAATATCCGAGGTTTTGTCAGTATTTGTTTAAGCCTACTTAATCGTTCTTTCGCCAATTATTTTGGGAAATGAATTCGCCTTTGAAGGGAATAAATCAATTACTTTGTTCTAATCGAGCCAATCAATATATCCCGAAAACTACTGTTTGGGAGAGTAACAATACCTAAACACAACAAAGAAAACATGTCTCGGCAAATTATTGAATGGAATACTTACCAGTTATTTATAAACTTAAGGAGCTCCCTCTCTTTCGCTCTCTTTTCTCTCTCCCTCTTTATTTTTCTCTCCCTCCCTCTTTCTATCTTTCTGTCTATCTATCATTATCTCTTCGTGTCTCTCTCTCTCTCTTCTCTCTCTCTCTCTCTCTCTCTCTCTCTCTCTATATATATATATATATATATATATATATATATATATATATATCTTTCAATTCATCATTTTGTCTAGATTTTCTATTTCTTCTTTCTTCTCTCTCTCTCTCTCTCTCTTCTCTTTATATATATATATATATATATATATATATATTTTTATATATATATATATATATCTCCTCTTTCTATATATATATATATATATATATATATATATATATATATATATATATATATATATATTATATATATATATATTTTTAAATTTCTTTGGTCTAGTAATTATCTCTCTTTGTTTCTATTTCTCTCTCTCTCTCTCTCTCTCTCTCTCTCTCTCTCTCTCTCTCTATATATATATATATATATATATATATATATATATATATATATATATATATATAACGGAGAAATGAGATATGAACTAGCGATAAAAGCTGAGATATGTTGACATTGCTGGTGAGAATTCGGGATTTACTGATGATGATCCGGGATTATGAGGAGCGAAAAGTAAACAGATCAGCAAACAGGGAATAACAATAAATAACCTTAAGTAGTATGATATCTATAGGTAGCTGGAGGCTCTCAAAATATCATACTGAAATAACAGCGCCCCACTAATTACTGTACTCAACATATCTTCATTTTCCAAGTCATTCTTCAACATTCACCACAAATTATATAAGTGGATGGTAATGTTATTCCAAGGATATTGTTAACTGTGTATCTCTTAGTTAAACCACTCAAAATAGGTTATGTTAATCCAGATTGTTTTCTTTCTGTTATAATAAGCTTATTTTGCCTGATTAATTGATACACTGGTTGGTTGATTGAGCAATGCATTTTTGAACGCTTGAATAGTGGAAGTGGATATTAAAGTTGAGAGCTCCTATAATTATTCATTGTAATTATGTGGAAAGATTAATCCTTGTCAATTTTGTTTTGTAGGGAATTGTTTTATTTTCTATCCCAATGTATGTCGTAAGAAGTAAATAAACTGAGACGGATTTTGTTTTGTATTAATGTAGTACTAAAAGATATACACAACATTAATTAATTATGTAAATAAATCGTTTTGACTTTTACCTGTGATGAGTATATTGCGTAGAATATTATTAGAATAGACAAATATAAAGACGTCACTACGAGGATGATGATAGCAATATTAAATAGATAACAATACATGAGGCATCAAATATGAGAATTCTGATATGATTAATCCTCAACATTGTTATTATTCGATTATTAATTGTTTATTATTCTCATAGTTCATACTAAAAACTACAAAAAATAATCATCATCAACACGTTTATTATTATCAGTCATATCATCGTCAGCATCATCATCAGCATCGTTATTATCACCAGCATCAACATCAAGATGGTCGTTTTCAATATTGTAGCCGTAATTTATCATCCTGTTCATCCTTTTCCTCGTTACAATTCATTTATGTAAATTGCCAAATATCATCGTCATTATCATCACCATCATCATTATCATCAGTATTACTATTTTAATAATTACCCGTAATGTTATATCTAGTTTTTGCAAAACACATCAAGTAACCTTTCTCGCCAATTATTACGCACTCATTGACCCACCAGATCAACAAAAGTGGCTTCTTGTCATCAGATGAGGTCCATTATTATAGCAAGAGATATATTAATGAGATACTGACTGGTAATTGGATCAAAGATTGGTTACTTGTATGATGGACAATATATTGTACATGGTTTTGTTATGTCCTCATTTATTGAGGAGGACAACAACAGATTCTTAGTTCCTACTTTGTATTAAATGCATCAATGAAAATGTTAGAAACAAATCAGAACATACATTTAGACAATATATCAGCTCATAGTTCACGAACGTGGTTCATGTGAGCTTAAAGTTACAAAGTGGATGGGTGCATGTTGGTGTGTGTATTGTGTGTACACACACAGGAATACGAGGCTATGACCAATCACCTAGATAAACCCACGAAATCTTGAATAAACAGTCTATATAAAACATTTATATATATTAAAATAACAATTTTCCACTACAAATATGAACTTTAAGCGAAGCCAACAATAGGCCAAATACTTCGTATTCCTGTATTCCTAACGATCATTAAACGGTATCTTCTCGATTGGTTAAATACCAAAACAACATTTTCATAAACTATTATTGTACCTAGGAAGTTGATGAGTGTAATTATCAAGTGGATATTGAATAACTCTAGCAAAGTCAAATTGAAGGAATAATGTGTCATCTTTTGTTTTAATTAATTATACAACAACAGCCTTGAACTGTCTGTATGCTTTTTAAAGACTGGTGGTTACTTGGGAAATATTTATTGTCAATTTCAATTAGATCTATTTAATAAGAATGTTTCCATAATGTTCCGATTCTCGGTTGTCTAGAAATAAATGACACAAATACAGTTCCAGTTTGTTGTCATATGGTTCATTTAAAACTATGGATGACATATTATTTGGTTATTACACTCCTCACCTTCTTACATACACCAACAGTTTATCAAAATAGTTTTGGTTATTTAACCAATCCAGAAAATAAAAGTTGGTAAACAGCAGGAAAACAAGAAGACGAATGACCATTTTTAATTTGCCTTAAAGTTTATATTTGTAGTGAAAACTGTTAGTTTAATATAGATTAATGTTTTTATATAGACTGTTTATTCAAGGTTTCGTGAGTTTTACTTTATGTGTATTGAACGCTGCCTGTTCCTGTATGGGTACATACACTACACCGATGTACATGCATCCACACATACAGTGACTTTAAGAAGCTCATATGAATAATGTTCGTCAAGATGAACTGATCTATTGTCTCAATATCTTTTGTGATTTATTTCTGACTAATCAGAAACTAATAATATTTTTTCAATCAATAAATTAGATCACAAAAGAAAGAAGACCACGTACAGTATACTTTTCGTCAAACAGGTAAACACTTTTTCATCCAATTATCAGCCAGTTTCTCATTAATATATCTCTTACTAATAATAATGGGGCTCATCTGAAGACAAGAACCCACTTTTGATGATCTTGTGAGTCAATGAGTGCATAATAATCGTTGAGGTAACTTACTATTGACTAGATATAAAATTACTGATAATTATTAGAATAATAATAATAGTAATGCTAATGATGATTTATTTGTGGGTAATAATGATGAATTGTACTAAAGAAAAAGGAATAACAGAATGATAAACAACAAACGTGACAATATTGATAATGACGATTTTGATGGTGATGTTGATGATGATTATGATGGTTATGATGATCATGAAGATGACGATGATGACCACGCTGCTGATGATGATGATAATGATAATGATATCACTATGAATAATACGCTTGTTGCTGATGATGACTTTTTTCAAGTTTTTCATCTGAACGATGACAGTAATCATATATCATCAATGACTAATCATATCAAGTTTCATACCTGATACTTTATATATTAGTGTCTATATAATATCGTAATCATCATCCTCTCAGTGACATTGTTATATTTTTCTAGTCAATTTATTTTCTACATAATTTCTTCAATAAGCAAAAAAGCTTCATTCATATTGTCAATTAATCTAGTGGGTCAGGTTTAATAACATATCGACTCAAAACAAAATCTACTTCAGTTTAATTACTTCTTATGACATATATCAGGACAGAATAGAAAACCGGCCAATGGCAAACTGACACTATGACAAACACTAATTACTTCAGGTATGATATAATAACAAACACTAATTACTTCAGGTATGATATAATGACAAACACTAATTACTTCAGGTATGATATAATGACAAACACTATTTACTTCAGGTATTATATAATGGCAAACACTACCTACTTCAGGTATGATATAATGACAAACACTAATTACTTCAGGTATTATATAGTGACAAACAATACTTACTTCAGGTATGATATAATGACAAATACTAATTACTTCCGTATAATATAATATCCACGGATTGAATGTTTCGGCTTTGTTTGTCTCCTTTTATCTTGTCCTTTAGTTGCAAAATTTAATTGGATATTGTTTAATTAATCGAAAGAATAAATATATAGACGATATAAACTAATATTGACATCGTTTGTGATGAAATGTTCTATTTATATAATATAAAAGTCGGACTTTGTTCTCGAAAAGGATTAACCACTCTAAGTCCTATCTATAGAGAACACTTGGAGGCCTTCTCGTATTTTCACAATAACAACCTGTGATAAAATAACTAAAGGTATAATTTAATAGCACAGTTCCCACTACCTGTTGATAGTTACTTGTTTGTGTGTTTACGTGGAATTGTCTGTCTGTGTACGTATGTAGATACTTGTGTTACATATATTAAAGGATATAAAGGCTGAGAGAGCGGGGTCGGTATCGGATACAAAGATACCAAAGAACATATATCATAATTATCTTATTATTATCTACGAAATATTTGGTTTTCGTCAGAAAATAGTTAACAAATAACTTTTTAAATTACGAGAACTATAATACAAGAAGACCATATTATAATAATAATGATTATAAAATATTAGAACACAACCTTTAGGATACAGAGAAGGTTGTATTATAACAAAAACTATAATAACAGTAACAACAACACTAACAATAGTATTAACAACAACAAAACGAACATTACTTCCAACAATGTGAATATTATTAACACCACTTCCACCACCACAACCTCCTACAACAACAACAACAACAATAAAAATAAGAACAACAACAACAACATCAATAATGCTAAAATGCAACATAATCCTGCATTACTGCTGGAATATAAATATATAACACATTGTTAAAATAGTGCAAGAAGACAGTAGTCAATTGTCAAGTTGTGACAACGTTTTGTATTAGCACAATAATGTGTGTCTTTATCTAATGTCCAAGTAAAATAAATGACATTCTGAATAAATATGTAAATATTGGTCATAATTCTGTCAATAAATAGTAATGGCTTCGTTATATATTCGTTTTATGTGTTCTCACTGTTTCTGTCTTTGTTCTTTCTATTTACATGTCTCAGTGCATATGTCTGTCTGTCTTTCTGTATGCGTGCCTGTCTTTCTGTTCCAATTTTTGGGAGAATGCTGTCACTGAATGTATGTAATTTACAAAGTAAGATAGTTTCTCTTATATCGTAAACTGAATTACACAAAGTGTTAATTATCTGACAATGTACAGGTAAACTCTATATAATCTCGACATTGATTTGATTTGTCTGGTGTGGCCTGATTAAATAGGTGGCCTGATTAGACAAACATGAGGACAGCTTTTCTTCAGTTTTATTATATATATTTCATACAATTATAATTAAAACTGACACGGTTTAACTAACATAAACCGAAAAAACACTTAATGAACTACAACAGTTCAATATTCATCATCGTTTTTTGTGGACATTTCCTTCCGTATTCATTTCTATGTCAATTATTAGGTACGACCGCCAGGTATCACTTTATTAATACTGACAATTTTCTTCTATTTCTTACAAAAATCCGTTTGGACAATTTTTCATAAATTACCGTCAAAGGGAGGTTCCCTCCAATTCCAAAATCGCTATCCCATAGAGACGCCGTATTTTGACTAATACATTATTATCTTGGAAACCTGTTATGCTTTACCAATATTTGCAAATGAGGTATCATTATAATCAGTGGTATCTACTAGTTCATCTGCTATACAGGAAATGTATGATAAGTATGGAATTATGATATTTATTAATATTACTTTTGGTATATCCCAATATGTTTCAGATTACTCTGGGAGATGATAATTATTTATATTATATTTTGCTTGGTGAGAACAAATGGCAATGCACTAGCCTATATGACATACTCCAAAAACCTTTGATGTCTCTACTATTATAAGATAATGTGGAAATTCTAAATATCAGTGGTGATTGCTCAAAAAAGCTAAATCGAGTTCACAATATACCAAAAAGATATCTCTCGAAAAGATTAACTTTGCAGTTATTGGTATTTTGTTTTACAAGAAATCAGATGAACCGGTGTTAATTACTGGTGTGCTTCAAGGTCAAATAATTATTACATTTTCAATATTTTAATTTGTTAAACGACGGTGTGACAAAGAAATCATGCACGATTGCTGGCTGTGTGGCTAGCTTGGGCTTAATCGTGTGAAAACAACGCGAGTTAATCTGAAATTCCTGTTTATATGACTCATAACACATTTCCCGTTCATGTTCATAGAACAAATAAACTGAAAATTCACCATGTGTATAAATAAGACAGCAGTCAGCCAAGGGGTATATCAGTTCTATTGTTATATTTTGTCTTACTTGCCAAACCATATCTCTGGCAAGATATAAAATGGGAAATAATCAAACACCTTGTGTAATAGTGAAAGTAATCGCTGATTACGATTATATTTACACTGTAATCGATTACGATTATGATTACAATGCATCCGGAAATGGTGATTAACACTACTTGAAATCATGTATTCGCTGACAAATTATTTTGGTTACCGATTACGATTACCCCACCCTACACACACACACACACACACACACACACACACACACACACACACACACACACACACACACACACACACACACACACACACACACACACACACACACACACACACACACACACACACACACACACACACACACACAATATATATATATATATATATATATATATATATACATACACACACACACACACACACACAAACGTGTTAACAATGTGATGTAGCATATTCTTCCCTCGTCTAATTATAACAGATGGTACTGCTGAGAAATGAAGACATCCTGACCATTCTAAAGCAACCGCAGTCGGCTTGATTCGGTTTAATCAAATTGTCAACGTCGAATTAACCGTGTTGAATTTTATGTCCATCATCACGTGTGTTTATCAAGAATAGAATAACAAGGCGAGTCAGCAATCTTGATAACAAACAAGAATGCCGTGTAATGGCGGACACTAACAACAAGAAGCAGATATAAACATGATATATGGAGGACCTCGTGATGAGGAAGAGCCAAGGTTGTTGCAAGGTCATGATGATGAATAGCAATCTGTCAGAGATGGCAATTTGGCCGATACAATCTGCCAATGTTTTAATGTTCTTCATGTTTGACTTTCAAAGTCTCCCTTACCTTCTAATCTTGGTATTTTTATGTGAAGTAAGCCATAAAATAAGAAGTGTTTTGGTTTATGGCTGAATGGTTATGTTTGAGGAGTAACAAAGTTTACAGTGAAATGGTTCTGGATCTGTTATTGAAGTCACTAAATATTAGATAGAATTCGCAGTACTTCTGTGAGTATTTCGATAATAGAAAATAAATCAACTACAGAAATATGCATTTATTAAAGGTATAAAAATAAAAAGTTGACCATCGAATTAAATTATAACCATATCAAAAATGCTGTCCCAAGAAATGTGCGGCGCTGCAACTTCTAAATATTGAAGGGTTATTTTTGCCGTAAATCAGAAATATCAATATACCGTAAAATAGCTATTAGATACGAACTAATAACATTTGGGCGTTATAATAATAATAATAATAGTATTTTATGTAGCACCTTATTCAACTTTAATTGCTCTAAGACGCTTTACATTTAAAACATAGCTGAAACATATTCTGAGCTCATAGAACTCAAATACATTTCATACATAATAAACTGGTATAAATCTATAAATACGCCAATATAAATAAATGTGTTTTAAGAACCTTACAAAATATGGCAACTCGTTCCACAGCCTGGGAGCTGATACTCGGAAAGATTTATCTGCGTATATTGCTGTATGGTTTTTTGGTACCCTCGGAAGTGAATAGGACTCAGTTCGGAGCATTCTCATTGGTATATAGTTTTCGATCACATCGCTTAGATAGTGGTGCTGTTCCACTCAATACATTGAATATATGAAACAGGATCTTGTACAGTGATCTGAAATGTACTGGAAGCCAGTGCAGCTGGAACAAAATTGGTGTTATATGTTCCCTTTTGCAAGTGCGTGTCATCAGACGTGCAACACAGTTGCGCACTCGGCGTAGGCGGTTTGTCAGATATAGGGGGGATATTATATAACAATGCATTGCCATAGTCTAGTCGAGAAATAATAAGTGTTTGGACTAAAGTCTTGCATGTCTCATCATTTATGTACTTATGAATAAGTCCAATATTTCGTATTTGATAATAACAAGACTTACATATATAATTCACCTGCTTCTCCATTTCCAGAGTAGTATTTAATATAAGCCCTAGCTTTCTCACAGACATGGAAGACTGTATATAACTGGATCTTACCTAAATGCGAAGATTCTCAATTCTCTTTACATGTTACTTAGATGAGAAAACAATGAATTCTGTCTTGTACTTATTCAATTTAAGCATGTTCATCCAAGTACTTATATCTGCAATACAAGCTTCAATTGAAGATGAAATATCATCCCATCTATCACATGACTTTAAGGTCATGTACACTTGATGACAATGATATTTAATATTATGCAGTTTAATAATTTCACTAACTGGTTTGGTATACATAAGTAATTCTCTGATTCTAAAACGGATCCCTGTGGTACACCAAAAAGAAGACCTATATCTGGCGATGTTTTATTGGCCACTGAAACAGACTGAGTTCTGTCGGCGAGGTACGACTTCACCCAATTTAGAGCATTTTCTTTGATTCTAAAGGAGGATTCTAAAGTCAGTAGAATGGGATGATCGATTACGTCGAAAGGTGCAGATAAATCAAGCATAATTAATGTCACTGCGCACTTTCAAGAGATCCTCCATCTCTGTTATGTTATCAATGTTGGTACTAATTTTGATGCTAAAATCTGCAACATTTCCAACAGCAGAAGTCGACTTGATTTCATTTAATAAACTTTATTAAGTCAAATTAATTATTGTGTATTTTATGACAATTATGACGTGTGCTCACTAATATCAACATAAAAAGGTAAAATCTTCAGGTCATTATTGCTCTTTTGTCGTTTATAACATTCCCAAGTAGGTTGGAACTGGCCAATCAGAGACCGACTAGCTTTTAGAGGCACGTGACAATACACTTTTTCAACAGTGTCCATCTACATCAGAAAACATTGACTGAGGATATGTTGAGGCTAAAATTATCTAAAACATATATTTATTGCCATGGATTTTAATTCGGCAAAAAATGTTTATTCCTTTATTATCCTGAAGTGAGCTTTAAATACGTGAAAAATCAGCTAGTATCATATTTAACGGTGAATGTTTGATAACACAAAATAGCATTGTGTATTTTAAATATCTTTCAACTGATAGACATTTCTTTATGTACATTAATAAATGTCAATCAGTGGAAAGATATTTAAATTACACAAAGCTATTAAGACATTTCTTTATGTATATTAATATATATGTCTTGATGCCAATATTATTATATTATAAGTCTATACATACTGTATACTTTTACCTATAATTTTAAGGTGAATGGGGTAACAAAGAAATGATTGTTTCAGTGATAAGTAATACCTACCTAGAATTTTACCCCCAAGGAAAGTCATTATTGACCCACATTGCAATTTGTGATTGGAGATAGAAAAAATTGTTTATTATTATCCAATATTATATCAGTAATATAACTAACTAGGGCTTTGACAGAATAAAATATTAAATGTCTACTCTTGATGACAGGTATTGTGAAAGGGATTACGAAAGTCAGCCAACTCCTGACTGGTTGATCAGTCTTCGGAAGATTACCCGATCTCTGTGAACAGGGTCATTAACAAACCTAAACCAAGAATACATTCGAGTGTTGAACACTAACGAGGAGCTATTGTTATAACAACAAGATATATGGAAGGCATCGTGATGAAGAAGAACTGCGGTCGTAGTAAGGTCATCATGATGACAAGTAGTCAGCTATAGGTGACATGCTGACAGATAAGATCAAGCTGCGGATATCTTAATGTCTGACTTCCACTCTCTCCTTAACATAGGATTGTTCGTTTATTTATGTGTGAAGCATGCCATAAACTCAGTAGTTCGGTTTATGGCGGAATGCTGATATGTTATATCTGATTATATTGAAAACTTCGTGGATATGTAATTTATATAAAACTAAATAATTCTCAGATGCCAGACTGTTTCTGTTGTGGTAGTAGTAGGCCTTTAGACCTATAGTACTATGTTGACAGGGTAATTATTATTGAAAAGAGCCTAATAATGTATCTAAGTGATCAGTGTTTATCGTTGTGCACTAACAGAGTTACTGATAACACACAACTGAAATGTTCCGTCCTAGATACCTACATCAACATTGAACAGCAATAACTTGACCAAAATTCACAAACAGGATAATGGGAACAAGTTGAATCTTAGTGAATCTTTGATGAACTGTCAATCTATAGGAAATACGACAAGTGAGATAGTGGATTATGTCGTAGATCCTTGACAGAGACATGGCTAAAAGCCGATTATCAGGATAATGCCAAATCTATTGATGATGTTATACCTGATGGATACACTTTTAAACATGTAGCTAGATCTGGACGTAATGGTGGTGGAGTTGGTCTGCTATTCCGAAAAGCATTATCTATGAAAGTCACTCCAGTGAAAGTAAAATCATTTGAGTGTATGGATGCTTGTATAACAACTGGTGGTGTGATATTAAGGATAATTGTGGTGTACAGGCTACATCCAAAGTTCAGGAAAAATGGTATCAACAGTAACCTTTTCGTTGAGGAGTTTGCTGATCTACTCAGCAAACAGATACTACTTCCTGGATAGTTGATATTTCTGGGTGATTTTACCATCCACTGGAATATACCCACAGATACTGCCACTATGAAGCTCAATGACATCATTGATAGTTATGGTCTCAGGTAACATGTACATCAACCTACACAAAGATTTGGCAACACGTTAAACCTTGTGATCACTCGTCATGATGATGATGTAATATGTGACGTCGCTGTGTCTGACATGATATCTGATCATGCCACTGTGGACATCAATTTAGCTGTCGTTAAGTCAGGTCGACACAAAAAGGAAGTCTCATATCGTAAATATTGTGCTATCGATATAAACCAGCTACGAACTGACATCTTGGAATGTGACCTCACTGTATCTCCATCTGGTGGAACAGTGTGATACATGTCTCTCCAACTTGATGGACAAACATGCTCCAATTCGCACCTTGACGGAGAGACCTCTTACCCCATGGTACAACACAGCTATTGCGGAAGCCAAAAAGTGGCGTCGAAAGTGTGAACGTTTATATCGTAGAACTGGATTAAATGTACATAAGGATATATACAAAGAAGCCAAACAGAGATTAAACAATATGATAGCGGATGCGAAGTTATCATATTACAATGAGAAAATCATGATAGATGTCCAGATCAGAAATCATTGTTTTCATTTCTGAATAAAGTTTGTCACAAAAAACAAGTTGTTCTCCCTGATCAACCAGGTGACAAACTTGTTTCATCCTTTAATGATTTCTTTCTACAGAATACCGAACGCATCCGGAATGATCTAGATGAACAGGCTGCTGATCTCCCACCGGATCTTCCTTAACATGACACTGAGAGAGCTGTTACTAGTCTAACTTCGTTCACACCTGTTTCGGTTCTGGATGTAGAGAAGATACTCTCATCAGCATCTGGTGCATCATGTGCTCTTGGTCCTATCCCAACATGGATCTTGACGAATTGTAAGCAAGAGTTGCTCCCAGTTATCACACAAATAGTAAGTCTCTCACTGAAATCTGGTTCATTTCCTAATTATATGTAGAAGGCTCTGGTTAAGCCACTGATCAAGAAATCATCTTTAGATCCTGATGATTATAAAAACTATCGACCAGTGTCGAATCTTGGATTTGTATCAAAGGTTGTTGAACGTGTATTGGCAAACTAGCTGAAGTATTATGTGAATACTAACAACCTTGATAAAGAACTGCAGTCAGCATATAGATATATGTATAGTATAGAAACTGCCCTCCTTAAAGTCGTCAGTGACATTCGTTGCTCTATTGACAATAGTCAGGGTGTTATCTTGCTCCTTCTGGATTTAAGTGCGGCATTTGATACCGTGGACTATCAGATTTTATTTGATAGATTAGTGCGACAGTTAGGGATTAGGGATGTGGTACTGAAGTGGTTGAAATATCGTATTTGTACAGCCGGACCACTGTGTCACGATCATTGACGTGAACTCAGTTTTAGCAGAGCTCCTTTTCGGTGTACCTCAAGGCTCGGTGTTGGGGACTCTGTTGTTTGTCATATATATCTTACCTCTATCTGACATCATCCTTCGACATGGTGTAACTCTACACTGCTATGCTGATGATATACAGCTTTACATTGCTTTTGATCACAAGGATCCATCTAGTATCAGTAAGGCTGTTGAAACGCTGGAAGCGTGTGTTGATGATATCAGGATATGGATGATAAAGAACAGATTGAAGATGAATGATAGCAAATCTGAAATGATCATATTTGCTCCACCCCGTACCAAAATCTCAAATCTCTGCATCACAGTAGGTACTGTAGCCTTGTTATGGCCCGTCTTGCAACTCCATATTGTATGGGATTCTTGAAGCATCTGTCAAGAAACTTCAGCTTTTACAGAACTCGGCAGTACGTTTGGTGTCAAAAACACACAAGTATGAACACATCACTCCCGTCCTCCAACGGATTGACTTCAAAGTCCTCATCCTCACATATAAAGGTTTGAATGGATTGGCGCCATCATATATATCAAATATAAGAGTATCGGCCTGCACTTGCATTGAGAACAACCGACTGTAACTTGATAATGGTACCACGTGTGAGACTAAAAACTGCTGGTCAGAGATCCTTCCACTATGCTGCGCCTCACCTGTAGAATCACCTGCAAATGCTCTTCGACGATGTTCCTCATTTAATATGTTTAAATCTAGTCTAAAACACATCTCTTTATTATTACTTATTCCTAAATTTTTTATCATACTGTTGTATTTTAGCTGTTTATTTATTACATATGTGTATATATTCTATGTTTTAGTGTGTAAAGCACCTCAGAACAACTTTGTTGAATGAGATGCTATACAAATCATATATTATTATTATTATTATATTTTTTATTCAAACAAACGAATAAACAAACGAATAAAGAAGCTACACAAATATCACAACCAATCCAAACACAAATACAGATAAACAAACAACCCAAACAAAATACACAATGAAACAATACAAACAAACAACACAAACAAACAAGGGCTTCAACGTTATACGTCAATAGTTATTGATTTATGCTGCACAAGTTTATTATGTATATGATAAGACATTTGACTCGTTAGTGACGATGTTTATACTAGACCCGGGTTTGGTTTAGATTATGATCAACTGATTACATATTTGATGGAGATTTATAAATATTATGTTATTATGTGGGAGGGATTTTCGCTAGTATTTACGAAATTAATGTGGTATAGTTTGTCTTAATTTGTACATGCAACGATCATATAGTTATGTCTAGAAATATTAGTAGCGTGGGAGATAAGTCTTATCTCAAATTGTTAATCAAAATGTTATTTATCACTAGAAATAATGTTATAAGACTCAGGTAAAACAACATCAGAAACCAGTTACCTTCAACCATTAAAAAATAGAAATTATATTTACCTAGAGACATTATCTAACAAAAAGTAAGCGTGGAGATGTAACCAATCTTCAGAGATAGAAATCCACGATAAAATCCCAACGGCATAGACCCAAAAATGTAGCCACACTCTCCTTAATATAGAAGCTTTCTATGGGCCTATATAAACCGTGGAGCAGTTAATTGACAAAAGTGACAGGTCTATTGTTAGCAGTCAGTATATCGCTTAACTGATCAAAGCTAATCCACATTTTCAGCTGCCAATAAAATCAGCAATTCAAATGCAATTTAGTTATTTACAAATGTATCAATAATATTACAGCGGGAAATTTCCATTGAACATTAGTTACATTTTTCTAGAATAATGATCAACTGTTTGCATTGTTCGTCGATTTAAATTATTGGTTTATTTGTAATTACGTCCGTATTTTTATAAACACACACACACACACACACACACACACACACACGTTTTTTACATGCTTCCGCTTTTTGTACGTAGCCTGCATGTAGCCGCTTTCCTGTGGGCGGACATATTTGTCGCGTACGAAAAGCGAATTAGCTGGTTCCCACAGGCTGATGAGTAGACCAGACACATGCTTAGGTATACGCACACATTTATCAATATGTGGAGGTATGGAACATTTTATTTTTAGATTAATGTATGTATAATTGTATTTAGATTTATGGAGGTAGGTTTCGAAGGATGTTTAGATATGTTGATGCTCTGTGCCTGTTGCCTCTTACTATGTACCCTAAAACAAACACACACACACACACACACACACACACACACACACACACACACACACACCATACATACATACACATATACACACACAAAGTGAGAGAGAGAGAGAGAGAGGTGGTGGGATTCAGAAAGCTAGATAAATATATAGTTATGAGTACTAGTAACGAGCTTAATATTAGATTATCGCGCAATATTGCTCGTAAAATTACTATTTAGTCCTTTACACATTCCCATAAGAATATCAAGACAGTTTTTTTAACTTCCCAACATCCCAATCAAGCATATTATTCGAATTTTGTATAGAAGTCCATATTTTCATTAGTCATTATCAAACCGTCTTGATTAATTCTGCAAAAGCGTCTTTAAACCCCACCCCCATCCTATCATTCGGGCTATCTTCATTTCTAAATAGATAGTTATCCATAAGAGTGCCATGTAGTCTTCTCTCTTTGGTACACATAAATGTTTTGGGGATCCAGTTTTAGAGCCATGACATAATTCCACATAGAGTTCAACAATTCAAACCATCAAATAGGAACTTAATGAAGGATTTTAATATTTATCAAAGGGCGACTTCCTGATACCAAATAGCATCTCTTTTATGATGTTTGCACATGGAGCAGGAAAATTATGATATTATTAATTTAGTAATATTATTTTATTATTGGATTGTATTTGATATTTCTGAGAGGAGGGTAGTAGGTTAAATTATGTTTTATTTTATTTCTATCATTTATACATCCATTAAAATAAAATGAGTATATTGTTTTGTCCAAATATAGTTACATTGAGTCAAGGTTAATAAGGTTATTCGTTTATTCGTGCCCTAGTCAGCATATCAGATGAGTAGTAGATTCATAAACCAAGTTTAGATAAAACACATAATTTACTACTGCGTGTTTGGGTTGATGATTACAGAGACATATTTAGTTTATGAATGGCATTTAGACTTCTCCCTAAATTGTCATAAATAGCAAATAATCGTAATTATTTTGTAAAATAGACAGTTGGTTTTACTATATTTCATCACTTGTAAGTGAAAACAACAAATACGATCGTTTTGATTATTAACTAATCTTTATCATATGTTATAAACTAAAGTGAGTTTGCTGGATGAGTGGATCTTTAAGACTGGCGCCAGATACACCTACTCGTAATTATATATTACTATTAGGGAACATATACTTATCACAATATGTAGTATATTACATTTTATGACGCTTTACATAAATTATTGGCGGGAGTTCATATTACATAAACCACCCTTATCACAGTACGTCATTTATATATTTAGAACATTCACTTATTGATTAACCTGAAGTTATTCTTAGATGATATGTAACCATCCCGGCCGTGACACTTTAGTACGAGGAGTTAGTCATCCAGCCAAGCAACTGGCAAGGTTTGCTGCACCTAATATGTGATATACTCTAAATTCTAAATTGTATAATTAATCCCCTATAATGTAAAATACACGCATACCTCTCCCTCAAAACTTGATATGCTAAGCCATAAAAAACCATATTCGCCAATTTTATTATTATTAAAAATTTATATTATTATTATTATTATTATTATTATTATTATTATTATTATTATTATATTGTTGTTGTGTTGTTGTTGGTGTTGTTGTTATTGTCGCCATCAATACCATCATACATTGTCTACTTAAAAGACTTCATATACAGTTATCTTTAGTGATAGCTACAGGCATAACACAACACCTATCACCTGCCCCAAAACTAGCCATAACACTATATCTGCCTTATAACAGAAACCAATAAAAGGCAAAGAAGGCAAACAACAAACATATAGCAAAATCAGTTATTATTTGTTGGCAAAATTGTGATTACTATTTACATATTTATGGGGAGACGGCATTTATTTGATATTATATGGAAGCACATACTGTCGCATTAATGTGGAATCTAGAAATGATATGATCCCTGGGACAATATCGTTATTCCGGAATTACTATGAAGTGTTGCTGTGTTTTAACATTATTGTGCGATCTTCCTATATTTTAAATATGAACTTCTAATGTCGTCGCTGTTGCAACACGGTCTTTTTCTGAAAATATGATATAAAATATTTGTTTGCGGTGGTATCCTTGAGCATCATGATTATTGTATTATCCTTCTGTATCTATCTTAATTCTACCGATTTATGTGACGTATAGACATGGAATAATTGTTTTGACCTATTTATTACAAATGTACCCGGCGACGTTGAATAGCTACCAGTTCAGTTGTCTATATGTCATAACTTTAATACACAACAGTGTTCTTCAAAGCATGAATATAAACAACATCGCAAGTTCCTTCGTTTGGAGATATAAATGCAAGCTTCTTCTCTTAAAATGTATTAAAGATTAGAAATCATAGAAATATATTATAATTTGTAAATAGAGTTAATAATAATAATAATAATAATAATAATAGCGATATTTATTATTTCTTTCTAAGACTTGATCCAGAAACTAAATCAATTAAGTGAAGTGCTGACAGCTGACAACATACCTGTTACTTTTGCCAATTAACTGTTCCATAGTTTATATAGACGGATAGGAAACCTGCGTATTAAGGAAAGTATATTAACTTTTGCTCTATGAGATCGTGATTTTGTGAGGGGGGGGGGGTAATGTTGTAAGGTCCATGACTTTTGATCTAGGTGATATCTACACCTAGATAATCTAGGTGTGATCGTGACATATGTACGCTTACTTGCTTTTAGGTAATGTTTTTCTGTGACTAATATTGCTATTTCTGTTTGAATGCTTGAACGTAACTGGTGATTGGTGTTCTTTTAGTTGGCTTTTATAACATAATATCTAATGATTAATAACATTTTGGTTTACAATTTGAGGTAAGACTTATCTCTCACGCTAATAATATGTCTAAACATAATTATATGATCCGTCCATGTTAGAAATTAATGCAACCGATTTCGTATTAATTTAGTAATTTCGCCAACATAATAATATAATATTTATTACATCTATCCCGACTCTAGTATAAACATTTCCAAATACGAGACATATATCTTATCAATATTCTTCATATACTCGCAGAATAAATCAATAACAATTGACATATAGCATTGAGACACTTGTTTGTGTTGTTTGCTTGTTTATGGTGTTTGTTTGTGTTGTTAGTTTGTGTATTTTGTTTGAGTTGTTTGTTTGAGTTCTTTATTATTCTGTTTATTGGTGTTGTTTCTTTGTGTTGTTGTTTGATTAGTTAATTTGTTTTATTTGTTTGTGTTTTGTTTGTATTGGTTGTGGTGTTTGTGTTGATTCTTCATTCGTTTGTTCGTTCGTTTTAATAACTCAATGTATTATTTAGACTCGTTTCAGTAATAATATTATTATTCTGTCAATATAGTACTCCGGATTAATGCTCACTAATGTACCAACAAAAGAGTTGAGCAAGTGAGTTCAAAATTAGCCTTACTTCAACAACAGATCCGCAAAGCTTTCAATATAATTAATTATTCCATTCATAATCATGTATAAGCTTTCCACCATGCACTGAGCTGAAATTGATTGGGTACTCACATATAAATATACGAACAATCCTATGTTAAGGAGAGAGTTTCTGGCATATTGATTCAGAAGATGGGTTCGGAATGTGTTTTCGGTATATTAACGGGTTTCATGGCTCGATAACTTTGATTCATCTGATTCCATATTTTTGGAAATTTACGCAGATGTAAATTATCTGAAAACAATGCAATTAACACGATCAAAATTAACACGATCAAAATCATCTGGTTTTAGATTCATACTTTCTTTAAACAGTGGCTCAGTGTACGCCAGATAACCTTTCTTGTGTAGAATACGATGGGATTTCTTTTATAGCTTAGTGATCCTGCCCATATTGGTAGTAGATCCCCAGATTTGTATCCCATAATTGATGTGACATTGTACTAATGTATGATATAATGTTAACATAGCTGATTTCGGGAGGATATTAGTTAACTTTCTCAGCAAATAAATTCGCTCTAGATATTTTCTTGTATACGTGATCAACATGAAACTTCCATGAAATAAATTCATCTGTATATATTCCCGGAAATTTAAAACTTTTACATGAACTATTATTACTGATCCTTTCAAAGAGCTGGTCATTAAATATAATATATAAATTTGCTGGTATTTGACTATTAGAGAGTGGCTGAAATATAATGTATTTTATTTTTAAAGCGTTTAGGCAAAGCTTATTTGACCTTAACTATTGAATAAGCGCAATAGGTTCAGTGTTCATTCTAGTGTAAAGGTATTGTACACTGGCTGGTGATACACTAATAGTTGTATCATCTGCAAATAATAATATAGGATGAGTGAAAGTGCATTGCCTAATAAGTAACTCTAAAACCACTTTTTGCTGTTCCTCGAATACCCATTCTATCAAGTTTGGTCAGGTTTATTTATTGCTGATAGTATCGAAAGCTTTGCTCAGATCAAGAAACACCACCATTGTAATTTTTTTATCCTTAGCATCATTTCCTGAGCAAATTTATTTAATAGATGAATGATTGGATGGATGGTACACTTACCAGCACGGAAGCCATATTGGTGCTCATAGTACTGATTTGTATTATTTATAAATTTCACCAACTTGTTAGCAACGACCTTTTTCAGGATTTTAGATACTACAGGCTGTATGCTTATTGGCCGGTAATTATAAAATATATTATCATTTTCGCTTTTAGCAATTGGTATAAACTTAGAATATTTCATGACATTAAGTACAGTGTAATATGTTGACGGCAGGTTTACTAAATGAGTTAAAGGTATAGATATTTCTTCATCAACACTCATAATTAGTTTGAAAGATAGGTTATCACAGAAATGTAGTAATCGATCCGGCCGGCACACTTCTAGGGTAGCTCTTTTGATATGGTACTAACTTTATGACTAGATTCGATGGTCAACATTAATTTTAATTTTCTACCTTTGATAAAAGCATATTTCTGTAGTTGGTTTATTTTATGCAATAGGGATGCTCACAGAACTACTCTGAATTTTATCAAATGTTTAGGTGACAACAACAACAGATTCAGAACCATTTCACTGTAAACTTTGCCATCACTCAGACATAACCATTCAGTCATAAACCAAATCACTTCGTGTTTTATGAAGTACTTCATACATAAAGATACCAACATTCGAGGGTAATGGAGACCTTGAAAGTCAAACATAAAGAACATTAAAACGTCGGCTGCTTGCAATAACCTTGGCTCTTCCTTATCGCGATATCTTCCATATATCATTTTTATTGCTGCTGTTTCTCGTTAATGTCCACCATTGCACTGCTTTGTTTGTTATCAAGACAGATGAATCGCTTGTTATTCTGTTCTTGGTGAACACACGTGATGATGGACATAAAATTCAATACGGTTAATTCGACGTTGACAATTTGATTAAACCGAATCAAGGCGACTACGGTTTCGTTTGAATGTTCGGGATGTCTTCATTTCTCAGCAGTTCCATTTGTGATAATCAGACGAGGGAAGAATGCGTTGTATCAAATTTCTGACACAAATACAAAATATTTAATGTTTATTTTACGTGACATCTCTCTCTCCCTCTCCCCTCTCTTTCTTGGGTCATGCATACGCATGCGTGTGCATGTGTGTGTGCGTGCTTACGTGTGTGCTTATGTGTGTATTACAACTGTAAATCAATTTGACGATATTTAGTACAGCTTTCAATGATTCATGTACAGTGACATGATATTCAACCGAATCTGTCTTGTCCAGACAGTCAAGCCACTTCCGTAATTTGACTGGATTATAAAAGTAATCACTTAACAGAAGAAAAAAATATTGTTATCAATCAACAGAATATATAAAAAATAAACAAACAAACAATGGAATATAAATAACAGAGTTAGATCATTATTGAAAACCTCATGAAAAAACGCACAGATATACCTACAAACATACAATACATATATACACACATAGATACATGCACACATACATATATACATACATACATACATACATACATACATATAGACAGACAGACAGACAGACAGACAGATAGACAGACAGACAGACAGATACACACACACACTTATGCACAAGACAGAAATATAATAACTATTACAATGATACAGGTGACATCTTTCTAAACCACCTATTCATTCATATAAAAAACATTATTATTCAATATAATATTATCTTTCTTTGTGGATTTGTTTATTTACGTTATGTATGATCAACTCCGCTTATTAGTACTCAGCAACCAAATTGTTGGGTTCAGAGAAAATATGATAACTTTTAAATCCAATTCTGTAATTATTTTAACAGATCCTTTCAGTCTTTAGAAAGTTTGATGTCAAAGGATACAGTGTTAACCCATTCTAGTGTGGATAAGAGCGTAAGATTAATGATCTTGTAAGTAAGAAATCTGGATTTACTCCACTTGGTCCGGAATTATGCGAACATAGAATATTGGGAAAATAGAATGCTAATAAATAATCTTGTTGTGATAGCTGGATATATCCTGATGTTTATATTTTGCTCCCAAGACGCCATATTATTAATAGTTTGTTCCATTACTATTGTACTATATCTGTTTTCATTACCACTCGTGTTCGAATCTCGGCGTGGGCAACTGAAGGTTGTTTCATCTTTGACTTAGCTTCATTATCTTTTGAGGTAGCTCGGCCTATTTAGCCTACCTTGCCTAACTAATATATTATATATATATATATATATATATATATATATATATATATATATAATTATATATATAATTATATATATAATTTAAATTTTATCATTTGTGCAGGTATCCATTTAAAACAATCTGATAAAAGCTTATCAACACACGGACCTCTGTGTATACATTTCTCTAAAAATAGCTGGCATATAAAATGACAGCTTCTATTGCAAAATAGATACATAGATCAAAAGAATAGGGCATCATAAAATCTGATATTTGTCTTGTCAACCGCGCGTGTTGTCTTGTAGAGGAAGGTACTCCAGATAGTTATCATGTCGAGATTGTACAATGTTATTTAGGTCATACTGGGGTAATAAAACATCTTCTTTAAGTTAAAATATATCATCTAACAAAAAGGAAAAAAGTTACTTTGTGTCATTGTTTCAAAACCCAAAATGAATAAGAATAATATTTATTGAATTTGGTTATTCGTAAATGTTGAAATGGGGAAGAAGCAGTTTTCAATTTTGTAAACTCTTGTCAAACATGGTTTGCTATAAGATTATGAATGTCATTGAATTAATAAAATGTTTCTATTAATTTAGTAGATAGGTTTTTAAAGATGTCGTATAGTTTAAGGTTTTTATAACGTTCCTGGATTTCCATTTGTTTTTGTCTATCCTTTTAACAATATGACTTACTCCATTCATGGTCTAAAAGGTGAACCTTGAGAATTTATACTGATTTACTTTAGCCAATTTGTGTTAAGAGACTTCTACCAAAAATATAAAACCAGAATTCAATAAAACGTTTAAAATCATTATTTTTTTCATTTCGTTATATAAAACGTCTTTCTTTTTATCTTTTCTCCAGTAATATACAGTGCTATCTATATAAAGAGAATTATGGAACATAAATCCGGATTACAGAGTATACCCATTAACCAAATTATGTAAGTTACAAATTAAGTTATTTATTTTAAATAGCCAAAACCCAACTTAAAATATTTTCATAGTTTCTGTTATATTTTAAATATTAGCAAAAATAAAGATAATTCCTATCATGTAGTGAAGCTTGACACAAACAATGAATATCATTTAAAACATAGATATTTCTATGGCTCAAGTCAAAATAGTTTGATATTTCATTAAAGAACATTATATTAAAAATAGGATGATGCCGAATTACTTCTCTATATGTCTTTTAGTATATAATAACACATAGACAATTATAATAATGATAATAAATTGAATGGTAACACTTGATAGAAAGTGTGAATGAGTACATCCTTCAAAATAAACATCTGCTATAGGTTGTCTTTCCAATTTTACTCACTCAATAATAAAAATAATTCATTTCAACCTGGTATAATGTTTAAGCAGAAATATTTTGGCTTTCATTTTTATCTGTACCGTATAATTCAAACAAAAGTAATTTATCTGGCTCTAAATGACAACAATATCCCTTCTCTCCTGTTCCTTCCCGTTGTAGAAAATCAATAGTATAATAGAATCATGTTTGGAATTATGTAATAATTCACATTTTGTATTTTGAATTATTACCATGAAAAGATGTCTCTTGGATGACTCCCCAAAATATAATTCAGGTACACATTATATAGTTGATATTAATTTAAATTATATTTTATGGACATTGTATAGTGTTATAGTATATTTTGTAACACATGATAATACCAAGAGATATGGTATTTTTTACCATAAAATCTGCATCATGTCTTAACATACCATATCACTCAACTTACCTAAATTGTCACAAGAAATAATCCAATCTAACTTCTCTGTTTTATATTTTACCCACTCAGAATCTACCCTAGCATACACCATAACACTAACAACTCACCATATTACATACATGTATCATACACATCATACCAGCATACCAGTTACTACACTAGAAATTAACCTCTCGTATCAAAAAGCATCAATACCTACCGCCTTATCCTGTCTTCTTTAATAACATCGACCGCTTATATTACTGTATTTGTTCCCCCCACATAACATTAGACAGCATTCTCCCAAAAATTGGAACAGAAAGACAAGCACGCATACAGAAAGACAGACAGACATATGCACTGAGACATGTAAATAGAACGAACAAGAAAGAAACAGTGAGAACATATAAAACGAATATATAACGAAGCCATTACTATTTATTGACAGAATTATGATCATTATTTACATATTTATTCAGAATGTCATTTATTTTACTTGGACATTAGATAAAGACACACATTATTGTGCTAATACAAAACGTTGTCACAACTTGGCAATTGAATACTGTCTTCTTGCACTATTTTAACAATGTGTTATATATTTATATTCCAGCAGTAATGCAAGATTATGTTGCATTTTAGCATTATTGATGTTGTTGTTGTTATTTGTATTGTTGTTGTTGTTGTTGTAGGAGGTTGTGGTGGTGGAAGTGGTGTTAATAATATTCACATTGTTGGAAGTAATGTTATTTTTATTGTTGTTAATACTATTGTTAGTGTTGTTGTTATTGTTATTGTAGTTTTTGTTATAATACAACCTTCTCTGTATCCTAAATGTTGTGTTCTAATATTTTATAATCATTATTATTATAATATGGTCTTCTTGTATTATAGTTCTCGTAATTTAATAAGTTATTTGTTGACTATTTTCTGACGAAAACCAAATATTTCGTAGAAAATAATAAGATAATTATGATATATGTTCTTTGGTATCTTTGTATCCGATACCGACCCCGCTCTCTCAGCCTTTATATCCTTTAATATCTGAAACACAAGTATCTACATACGTACACAGACAGACAATTCCAGGTAAACACACAAACAAGTAAATATCAACAGGTAGTGGGAACTGTGCTATTAAATTATACCTTTAGTTATTTTATCACAGGTTGTTATTGTGAAAATAATAACGATACGAGAACACCTCCAAGTGTTCTCTATAGATAGGACTTAGAGTGGTTAATCTTTTTCGAGAACAAAGTCCGACTTTTATATTATATAAATAGAACATTTCATCACAAACGATGTCAATATTAGTTTATATCGTCTATATATTTATTCTTTCGATTCATTAAACAATATTCAATTAAATGTTGCAACTAAAGGACAAGATAAAAGGAGACAAACAAAGCCGAAACATTCAATCCGTGGATATTATATTATACGGAAGTAAGTAGTGTTTGTCATTATATCATACCTGAAGTAATTAGTGTTTGTAATTATATCATACCTGAAGTAATTAGTGTTTGTAATTATATCATACCTGAAGTAAGTAGTGTTTGTCATTATATCATACCTGAAGTAATTAGTTTTTGTCATTATATCATACCTGAAGTAATTAGTGTTTGTCATTTTATCATACCTGAAGTAATTAGTGTTTGTCATTATATCATACCTGAAGTAATTAGTGTTTGTCATTATATCATACCTGAAGTAATTAGGGTTTGTTATAGTGTCAGCAAAGACTATTTATAACAATACGTGTTACTTTGCGTTTTAACATGGGACGCCATTTTGAATTCAAGGAGCGCCAGGGCCCTAGCGACCGGAGGTAGATTGTCACGGACAGCTCCCTTCATTAACATGGCGCCCAATGGCACTGGTTCATTCGGTTGCAGTAACAGGAAAACTATGCACAAATAAAGACTATTTTTGTATGAGTTAATGCTTCTACAGATGATGGTTACACAGCGTTAATATAGTTAGTCTTAGGTAGGACTTGTTTCATCTAATGGATAAATGTAGGAATATTATAATTAATCGTGGGTTTGTTAATGCAAATTACAACTGAGATGCCCAAATGATAACCCAAAATGGTGCGAATAGTATTACCAGGGCGAGCGAGCAAAACTGACTCAAACTAAATATGTAGAATCATGTTTATGTAGTTCAACTTTGTTCAGTAGATTACATGTCAGAATTCGGTCAAATAATATTAGGCAACAGAAACACTGACTTGTCTATGACTTAAATGCAATGTAAGAAGTGTGATTAAATTACCAAAACTCGGGATATTTGCCATAGCTGGGTCTCAATTATCGTATAAAAGTAAATATAACTGACCATCCCGAGATAATCCAGAGTTGTTTTTCTACTCTATGCTTATAAAAAGGATATTTTTGTGAAAATATTCAGAAATGTATCATGTTTAAGATAATACTAACTCAAGATAATTGTGTGTCGGTATATATACTCACATTTATACAAAATATGTCAACATTTCTTTTTAAATTTACTAATCTTATGGATTCATGCTGTTTCGTAAATTAGCCGTGATCTTTTCAATTTCACAATGAACTCAGTAGTTCACATACACTAATCTACATGATAACCTTTTTATGTTCTGAAAATGCATTGACAGTAAAATAGAAAATTCTCTAAACATCATTCACAAGCTGTTTCCGAGTCATACCATGCACAATCACAATATTGGGGTATCATTATATGACCGAGTGTTACATATTCTAAACATGCTTTAGATTTACAACTAACTAAAAAAAACTATGGAATCAATCATACATTCAATAATATCATCTCATAAACACAATAACTGGTCGTAGACCTTATCACTCTACAAAAGGTGATACTAACCTTAATGTCTCCTTTAGTCTAAGACGGTTTACATTCCGAGATCTTGGTTTGATCTTTGTTTGCCCTTTTAAGAATATGGTTTACTCCATTAACGGTCTAGAAGAGAACAGGGATAGTTTGTTCTGATCTACTTTAGTTGTTAGTGATGACTACTATCAGAAACACAAAATGTTAAGACAAAGTTTTTATCTTTACTACAAAACATCATCTCTTATCATTTATTATCGTTATGTTCTTGTATCCTTTAATTAGTTCGGTAGATACAGTCGAACATGTATAAACCGGATCTTGAATTTCAGTTTAGAAAATGGCCCCTCGGCCATATGTCTTAGCTGTGATCAACTCCGAGGCTAAATAACTTAAATTAAGTCATCTGTTGACAAAAATAGTATTTTGGGTCACCTGCTTTAGTCGCATTTTACGAAATTAAGTACACGGAGATCTGACATGGGATATTCGGTATTGAGTGTGTGTCGGTTACATGAAATAAAACCTAAAACAATTTTAGTGACTTCTTACACAGAAATTATCGGTATTCCGATGGAGTTTAGTTTTGAAAAACTTAAAAGTGAGTAACTCCGAATTTATAGGAATATCACTTAGTAGTTTATAAAATATGAGATAGCGATTTTGTGAGCAGGACGTAAATTTTGTAAGGTCAACCACTTTTACTCTCGAATATAGTAGCATTTTATCGATATGAATATTTTGATGCAGGTGATGTCTAGATGTGGTTTTAATTGGGGATTGCAGTCTATGATGATTCGTTAAATCTTCACGCTTACGTATTGTTAGATACTGTCTTTCACTTAATAATATTGTTGTTTATTTTTGAATGTTTGAAAGTAACTGGTTTTCGACGTTGTCTTATGTGGCTTTTAAAACATTATTTATAATGATAAAAACATTTTGGTTAATAATTTGAGATAAGACTTATCTCCCACGCTAATAATATTTCTAGACATAATGATATGATCGTTGGATGTAAAAATTAATAAAACCTATACCACATTAATTTCGTAAATACTAGCGAAAATCTCTCTATACAATATTTATCAAATCCATCAAATATGTACAACATAGTACAATAGGTCTAAAGGCCTACTACTACCACAACGGAAACAGTCTGAGAATGATTTAGTTTTATTTGAATAACATATCCACGAAGTTTTCAATATAATCAGTGCTACCATTAAGATATCAGCATTCCGCCATAAATTGAACTACCGAGTTTATGGCGTGCTTCACACATAAATAAACGAACAATTCTATGTTAAAGAGAGAGTGGAAGTCAGACATTAAAATATCCGAAGCTAGATCTTATCTGACAACATGTCACCTATAGCTGAGTACTTATCATCATGATGACCTTACTACGACTGTAGTTCTTCCTCATCACGATGCCTTCCATATATCTTGTTATTACAATAGCTCATCGTTAGTATTCAACACTCGAATGTATTCTTCTTTTATGTTTGTTAATGACCCTGTTCACCGAGATCGAGTAATCTTCCGAAGACTTGGTCAACCAGTCAAGAGTTGGCTGACTTTCGTAATCCCTTTCACAAAACCCGACACCAAGAGTAGATATTTAATGTTATACTCTGTCATAATCCTAGTTAATTATATTCCTGATAGAATATTAGATTATAATGAATAATGTTGTCTATCTTCATTAACAAGTTCCAATGTGAGTAAATAATGACTATTGTTGGAGGGTGAATTCCTAGGTAGATTTTACTTATCACTGAAACAATCATTTATTTCTCACCCCTTTACCTTACAATTGTAGGTAAACGTAAACAGTATGTATGGACTTATAAGATAATAATTTTGACATCAAGACATATTTGTTAATGTACATAACAAAATGTCTAGCAATTGAAAGATATATAAAATACACAGTGCTATTTTGTGTTATCAAACATCTACCTTGAAATATGATTCTACCTGAAGTGTCACGTACTTGTGGCACACTTCAGGATAATAAAGGAATGAAATACGTTTTTGCTGAATTAACATCCATGACAATAAATATATATTTTATATCATGTTATCCACACCATATCCTCAGCCTGCCAATTTTTATGTTATGTTGATGGAGCTCCAACCTACCTAGGGATGTTAGAAATGAAAAAAGAACAATAATCACCTGATGATTGTGCCATGTTGTGTTGTTCTTGGTGAGCAACTGTCATAATGGTCATAAAACACACGATAAATAATTTGATGTTGGAAAGTTTATTAAATGAAAACAAATCGATTTCTGATGTTGGAAATGTTGCAGATTTTATCATCACAATTAGGACCAACTTTGATAACATAACAGAGAAGAAATAAGTCCAGGGAACCCAGGATGTTATTAGTTCGTGTCTAATGGCAATTATATAGCGTATTGCTATTTCTGATTTACGACAAAAATAACCTTTCAATGTTTAGAAATTGTAATAAATGATCTAATTGACCCGGACACTCCTAGAGACAGTTCTTTTGTTATAGTAATAATTTAATAACTGGATTCGATAGTCAACATTTAATTTTTTCCACCTTTTATAAACGCATATTTCCGTAGTTGTTTTTTTCTTTTCTTTCTATTATAGATATGCTCACAGAACTACTTCGAGCATAATCTACGTTTTAGTGGCATAAGGTACAGATCTAGAACCATTTCACTGTAAACTTTGTTACCCATCAAACATAACCATTCAGCCATAAACCAAATCACTTCGTGTTTTATGACGTACTTCACACATAGAATACCAACATTCAATGGTAAAGGAGACCTTGAAAGACAAACATAAAGAACATTAAAACGTCTGCAGCTTGTATCGGCCAAATTGCCATCTCTGACAGATTGCTACTCATCATCATGACCTAGCAACAACCTTGGTTCTTCCTCATCACGGTGTCCTCCATATATCATGTTTATATCTGCTTCTTGTCGTTAGTGTCCGCCATTGCACTGTTTATTTGTTTATTATCAAGATTGCTGACTCGCCTTGTTAGTCTGTTCTTGATGAACACACGTGGTGATGGACATAAAATTCAATACGGTTAATACGACGTTGAAAATTTGGTTAAACCAAATCAAGCCGACTAAAGCTGCGTAGCATGTTCAATGTGTGCTCATTTCCCATCAGTGCCATCGGTAAAAATAAAATAAAAACCGGAAGAATCCACTCAATCAAATTGTTGAGATAAACAACAAATATTTTAGGTTATATAACCGCGTGTGTGTGTGTGTGCGCGCGCGCGCACGTGTGTGTGTGTGTGTGTGTGTGTGTGAGTGAGTATATATGCAAGTGTGTTTTAGGATACATATATAGTAGCACTTGCGCAAAACATCAACATATCTAAACATCCTTTGAGAACTCTACCTCCATAAATCTAAATATTAATAAAACTAGACATACTTCAAGCTAAATATAAATGTTTCTACACCTCCATATATTAATACATATATACGTATACCTATACATGTATCTGGGCTACTCAGGGTCCAGTCATTTGCTTTTCGAAACGCGTAAAACATACCATTTGATACCACAGCTCGCAGCAAATAACACGTGCGTGTGGTTCAATGGTGACTTGCCACATACATATCATAACTATTTTGACACCACAGTTTATATTCAACAGTAATTTTCTCTGATCCAAGAGAAACCTATATACAGAAAATTTCGACACCACATATGATGTCCTCAGCTTCATTCTGGGTTAGAATAACTAAATAAATTCTATCGTCTTCCGACTGGTCTGGCATCACAAGTTGTTCTCTAACCTGAGTGTAATGTTAGGCATTTTATAGGCTCTCGCGTGTTAACTAACATGGCAGTTTATTGAACACGTGATCCGATGTATTCCACCTATATATGGAAGCAGTGAAGTGAGTTTTGGATGCAACCATTTATATTGATTTAATATAGCCAATTTGTATTAAGAGACTTTTACCAAAAAATATAAAACCGTTATATAAAATTGCATTCTTTTTATCCTTTCTCCAGTAATATACAGTACTATCTATACAAATTAATTTCGGTTTACAGAATACACCCATTTAACCAAATTATGTCAGTTACAAATTAAGTTATTTATTTTAAATAGCCAAGACCCAATTCAAAATATTTTCATAGTTTCTGTTTTATTTTAAATATTAGCAAAATGAAGATAATTCCTATCATGTAATGAAGCTTGACACAAACAATGAATATCATTTCCATGGCCGAGGTCAAAATAGTTTGATGTAACATTTTATGTTTCATAAAAGAAAATTATTTTAAAAAATAAAATGATGCACAACTACATCCCTTTTTGTATCTAATGCCACATAGACAATTATAAGAATGATAATGAATTGAGTGGTAACACTTGATAGAAAGTTTGAATGAGTACATCCTCCAAAATACACATCTGTTATAGGTTGTATTTCCCATTGTACCAATACATTGTTGCTTTATAGTATGCTTTGTTTTATTGATATATATATATATATATATATATATATATATATATATATATATATATTTTATTTATTTATTATATATATGTGTGTGTGTGTGTGTGTGTATGGTGTGTGGTGTGTGTGTGTGTATGTGTGTGTGTGTGCGTTGTGATTATATTTTGTGTTGATGTGTGTACGTGCGTGTATTTGTGTGTTGTTTGTATTATAAATATCTTATAAACAATTATACACACACACAAAACACACACACACACATATATATATATATATATATATATATATATATATATATATATATATATATATAAATTTTTTAAAAAGAGAAAACAGAAGAGAGAGTACCATTTGTCGATTTTCTTTAAAGATTTGACATCTAATGCCAGACATGAAGCCGTATTATAATAGAGGGACAAACAAAAACAAGTTCGAATGTTTATTCGTACCCAATGGCAGCACCAACAGAAACCTAATGAACTACATAAAAACTTACAACTTAATAAACTCATTAATCAGTAATCCCATACAAGTGTTCCATATAAATTACTTCTAAAAACTTCTCTTCCTTATTTACCCCTTCAAAGAAATAATGATACCCAAACCTCCCCATTTATGATATTTCGTACATAATTCTTTACATTAACATATCAAATATAGTTGTATTTGTTTTGATGTGTACAAGTTTTAAACCCACATTTTAAGGGTTGTATATTATTGGTTAGGGAAAGGCTAAGCATTTTCACAAATTACAGGTCAACATTTCCTTAACGAAATATTTATTTTTTACGGAAAATAACACTCTGGAGGTTAAATTATAGTGTAATTACGAACCTATAATTAAGTAGCTAATAGATCACTAAATGGCTTTAATTTGTTATCATCAATCACCTTCGATAAATGCTTCAACACTGTTATAGTTGATAAATTTATCTCAGTACGCATTCTGGTCTCGTCTTTCAGACTTGACTGGAATTGGTGTACTCTCTACTGAAATTAGGTCATCTGGTACTCGAAACAAGGTCATGCCGTCCATATTACAGATTAATATTTATTGTTAAGTTTAAGTTGACCCATATCCGATGACCAACAATTCAGACAACAACAACGGCATTTTTATCTGTACCATATAATTTTAGAAAAGTAATTTATCTACATCTAAATGATAACAATATCCCTTTTCTCCTATTCCTTCCCGTTGTAGAAAATCTAGAATATAATAACATCATATTTGGAATTATGTAAAATGTCACATTTTGCCTCTAATACCATCAGATCTCTTGACATAAAATATCACACAACTTACCTAAACTATCAGAAGAAATAATCCACAATAACTTCCATGTTTTATATTATACCACTCAGAATCTACCCTATCATAAACGATAACACTAACAACTCGCCATGTTACATACATGTATCATATCAGCATACCAGTTAGGACACAAGAATTAACCTCTTGTATTAAACAGCTTCAATACCTATCGCTTACACTGTCTTATTTAAAAATATATGCTGCTTATATCATTTTATATGAACCCCCCCACACACACACAACATTAATACTTAAGTTATAACAACCAACAAAATAATAGTAAAGATACAAATAAAATAATACTAATATTAATACAGTACTCTAGTTTATATGACTAAAGGTGACTGGAGACCTGTGTTGATCAGGACATCAAACAACCTCGTATAACACTAATAACAAAACATCCTTTAGACGACTATTAGCGGAGATTAATGTCAATATTAATAAAGTGACACCTGGCGGTCGAACCTAATAATTTACTTAGAAATGAATACGGAAGGAAATCGTCATTAAAATGATGATAAATATTGAAATTTTGTGTTTCCTTAATGATGCTATTATTCGGTTGATATTAGTTAAATCGTGTCCGTTTTAATTATACTTATACGATATATATAGAGTAAAATTAAGAAGCCGTTCTGTTTCATTGATCAGTGTTGAAGAAACTATATCCTGGTGTTTGTCTAATCAAGTCACCTGTTTAATCAGGTCACATCAGACAAGTCAAATGAAAACGTTGTGGCAACTTGGTAATTGATGGTTATTCTGATAATTTTGTATTTTAGCATTATGGCTGTTGTTGTTGTTATTATTGATATATAACGTTTTGTTTATTGAAACTGTACAGATTTCTTATATTTATCATTTTATGCTTTTGTTGTATTTTTGTGTATTTTTGTACGTCCTTCTGTTTTGCTCCAGGAAAGTTATTAGTAAGTGAGTTGTTGACCACTTTCTGACTAAAACAAAATATTTCGTAGACAATTATTCTGGAAAATGAAATATGTGCTTTGATATCATTCATCGACAGCGACCCCGTTCTCCCAACCTCTATCTCCTTTAATATATCTCATACACTTAGCTACATGAGTACACAGAAAAACAAGCAAACAAGAAGCATATAAATATTAACAGGGAGTGGGAATTGTGCTATTAAAATGCTCCTCTACATATTTCATCGCGCTATATATGTCATTATAAGGTCAACAAAGTTAACGTTTTGTCAGGTGATTAACCAAATACAATATATGTCCATAGGGGTACATATGGTCAACATTTGAAAGTCATAAGCGAACAGTTTATCATGATGTCAGTAAGCAAATGCAATATTTCAACATTCAGATGGAAGGTTACCTAGATCTAAGGGCAATTAATTATATAGATAATGATCTTGACTTATTTTGTCAAGTATAAAACTATCACGGCGAGTTATTGTGAGGATAATGAAACATATTCATCATCTGCGTTGTTTTACCAAAGAAACTATTCCATATCCTTGTAGGTTTCACAGATAAAGGCTATTCACAATATAGAATGGTTTTTATTATGGAGAAATCAGATATGAAACCATAATAAAAACTGCAAAACGTAGACCTTGTTGGTGAGAAATCGGGATTTATTGACCATTATGGTGAGCGAAATGTAAACAGCTCAGCGATCACGGAATGTCAATAAATAATGTTTGTGTTATGATTATGATATCTCGACGTAACCGGATGCTGATCTTCTACTCTCAAGACGCCATATTATATTAATACCAGTTATTGTACTCAATACATCTTCACCGTCCATGTCTTTACCAGAAAGGATACGAATATATGGTTATTTCTGTTATAATATCATATTTTCTCAAATTCGTTTTTGGTCTCTCGATTGCTTGATCGAGTGATTGAATAAGATGGAACCCAGATAATTTGTTATGTAGTTGTTATACGTGCAACAAAAGTTCAGACAGATACAATGAGACAGACAAAAGAGAAACATTAACATAAACGAACATCCCCAAGGCGTGTATATTATATCATAGTGAAGTAATAAGTGTTTGTTATTGCCTCGGTTTGATTTAGGGAATTGTTTTATGTTATGTCCTGATGAATGAAATGAATAAACTGAGACGGATTTTCCTTTGTGTCGATGTGATATTTAACATTACGCATACCATTAATTAACGATGTAAATAACCCGTTTTGATTTTTACCTGTCGGTGAGTATATTGTATAGAGAATAATTAGAATAGACAAATATAACAAAGTCACTGCGAAGATGGTTTGATGACAATATTAAATAGACAACAATATGAAAGGTATCAGATGTGAGACTTCTGATATGATTAATCCTAAACATTATTATAATGCAATTAATTATTTGTGCATTATTATCATTGTTCATCATTAGCAACATTTCTATTATTATTATCAGCGATATCATCCTCATTATCCTTAATATCACCAGCACTGATCATCGTTATCAGTATCGTCCTATTCTTATCATTAAATTAGCTTCACTGTTATCAGTAAGATATATATTAATGATATATTGGCCAGTAATTGGATAAATTTGTTTACTTTATTTCAGACAATATAATGTAAATAGGCTTCTTTGTTTTATGTCCTCAATTATTGACAAAAAAAGATTACTAGTTCCTGATTTGCATGAAATGCATAAATGATAATATTAGAAAAAATAACAACTTTATTGACACAATATATCTGCTCATATTGCATAAACGTTGTTCGAATGGATTTCTTAAAGCTACTGTGTGGGTGGGTACTTGTATGCCTTACAGTTCGCATACAGGAAGATGCAATTAACACATACGAAGATAAACCCATGAATCTTGAATGAGCAGTCTTTGCCAATATCTTAATATAAGTGGAAATAACAGTTTCCATTGTATATATTATATTAAAGATAAAAAGAAAATAGGCCAAGTTCTTCATCTTCTTGTTTGGCCATCGATCACGAACTAATATCTTCTGGATTGGTTAACAACAGAACTTATTTTGAGAAACTGTTGCTGAAGGTGTACCGTGTAATTGCCAATTAGACGTTGAATAGATCAAGATAGGCCAAACTGAAAGAATAATGGCTTTAAATTAATTATACGACAACAAGTTGTACCTGTCTCGGTGTATCATTCTTAACGACGAATAAGAACATTATTGATGAAATAATATTTCTGATTTAGGACAACACAATCCATCAAGTTCAGCGATTATTAAATGTGTGCAATGCGGAATAAGCCTTTCCTCGAGTAGTCACCAGTCGTTTCACAAAATCCTATATGTTTATTATCGACGTCAGAAAATAACTAGACGCCAATATGTTGTTGGTTTCCATTCTATTCAGTACAAAATTCTTAAAGAACTCACGACAGCCAATTTTGTATAAAAATATGTTTAGAGACGCTAGAAGCAGCTATTTAAAGCAGTTACCTCTCCTGACCACTTCCTTCGTCTTACGTTGTTCTTTGTCTCACAGATAAATATAGACAGGTCAGAAATTTGTATATTCAGGGTCCTCATCTAGGTAGGCCATAATGAAGCTACATGATCGACCTAATTAGAGAAGTGTTAATGTTTCCTCATTCATATAAATCTCGCGACACATTATAATGTGCGCAGACACATTAAAAATAAAGTACAGCAAATAGGTGAGAAATGCAAAATAATTAACCATGTTGGGTTTTCAAAACCAAAAAAATCATGTAATCCGGAATCGGCACTAATCCCTGTGATGCCATGCTTTTACAGATAATGGCTTCACAACATTAACGTGGTGGGTGTCGGGTAGGAGTTGCTTCATCAAATGGGTAGATATATATATATATATATATATATATATATATATATATATATATATATATATATATATTCTAATTAATCGTGGCTTTGTTGGTGCAGATTACAACTGAAATACTCCAATGTTAACCCAAAATGGTGTCAGCTGGCTAAGACAGCAGAAAAACACCCCCCAACTGAAATATGTAGAATCATGTTTATGTGGTTCAGGTTTCTTCAGTATATTACATGTCACAATTCGGTCAAATACTATTAGGCAACAGAAACACTGACTTATATATTACTTTCTTGCAATATGAGAATTGTAATTAAATAACCATAACTCTGGAGATTTGACACATCTGAATCTCAATCTCCGAACAAAATTAAACGGAACTGGCCATCATGAGGAAATCGATATTTGGCCTACTTTATGGCTGAGAAAACGCAATTTTTATAAACAATCTCATAACTTCCTTTTTATGAAAACTTTACAGATGTATCAAGATTAAGATAATATTTATTTAGGATAATTCAGGATAATTTGGCATTATCTGATATTTCAATCATTTCAATTAAATAACTAACGTTTATACCAATTATGACCACAAACATTTACTAAACCTATGAACTCATACGGTTTGGTAAATTATCCGTGATATTTTTAGTCTCGGAATGAACTCAGTAGTTTATTGCACTAATCTACATCATAACCTTTTTATATTCTGAAAATGGAAAATTCTTTAAATACCTCCCACGAGCCTTTTCTGGGTCATACCATGTACAATCACAATATTGGGGTATCATTATATGACCGAGTGTTACATATTCTAAACATGCTTTAGATTTACAACTAACTAAAAAAACTATGGAATCAATCATACATTCAATAATATCATCTCATAAACACAATAACTGGTCGTAGACCTTATCACTCTACAAAAGGTGATACTAACCTTTATGTCTCAATTAGTCTAAGATCTTGGTTTGATCTTTGTTTGCCCTTTTAAGAATATGGTTTACTCCATTAACGGTCTAGAAGAGAACAGGGATAGTTTGTTCTGATCTACTTTAGTTGTTAGTGATGACTACTATCAGAAACACAAAAGTTTAAGACAAAGTTTTTATCCTTACAACATAACATTTTATTGTGAAAAAAACATCATCTCTTATCATTTATTATCATTATGTTCTTGTATCCTTTAATTAGTTCGGCAGATACAGTCGAACATGTATAAGCGGACCTTGAATTTCAGCTTAGAATATGGCCCCTTGGCCATATGTCTTAGTTGTGATCAGCTCCGGGGCTAAATAACTTAAATTAAGTCATTTGTTAACAAAAATAGTATTTTGGGTCACTTCCTTTAGTCATGTTTTACTAAATTAATTATACGAAGATCTGACATGGGATATCCTGTTTGGAAAGTGTGTTGGTTATTTGAAATTAAATTAAATTAAATTGAAATAAAATTTAGAACAATTTCAGTGATTTATTACACAAAAACGATCGGTATTCTCGTGTAGTTTAGTGTTTGGCAGGAATTAAAAATGAGTATCTCAGACTTTATAGTAATTGTACTAAAGTAGTTTGTAAGAAATTTCAATAATCTATTTGAGGTATGATTTATGTGAATCAGTTTAATAAACCAACTCAACCTGGGAATGATAATTACAATAAACTCAAATAGCATGATTTAATTATTTGTATAGAAGTATTCATTACATGAGTTCTGAAGAAACGAATAATAATAAAATTGTATAATGTATATTTGGTAAGGTACAAGCAGGAGGCATTCAAATGCGCTGACAATGATATCCCAAACAATATATCAGTAAACATCCTACAATAAATTTAAACGATAATTATTAATTATCTGTGAAAGCGACCTTGAATGGGTTTGTTTTTAGAATGGATTTAAACTTTTCAAGAGACGACGCATTTCAATTATCTACAGGCAAACTATTCTAAAAACTGGGGCTGGAACATAAAACGCAAAATCACCATATGACTTGAACCGAGATACAGGCAACTGCAATAGTATCTGACTGGATGATCTGCATTTTCAGGATGACTTTCTAATGGACACCACTTCATTCTGATATTCAAGTGCCTTGTCCTTGATAGATTTAAAAGTTATAATTAAAATCTTGAAATAGATACGCTGTCGAACAAGTGTACAATGTACTTTTGAAGAATTCAGGTGATATGATGATTGTTTTACAAGGGTAGCATTCATGGAAATAATAAACAATAATAGATAAATACCACATAAATAATTTTAAAGAAATGCAAATTGATCTCTATGATGTAGATATGAAGAAGTTGGTCGTCTTTTATTAGTTTACAAAGAGAGTTAGAATTCGAGTGCAAATGTTTGGTTAACAATTACGGATTGAAACATTCTAAATACACCATACCATTATAAAGTTAATTCTAACTCCATAATCGCTTTCAACGGCCCGCAAACTGTAAGTAAACTGTGAATTTGATCTATAAACTTTAGTTTAATTGAAGACATTGTGATAGCCCACCTTAACAAATGGTTTACCAATCTTATATAAAATGTAAATGAAACCAAAACAAAAGCTTTTAGTTATATATTTATCTATATCGTATGATTTGAACACAAACAATTATGTTACTCGGTAAACCAATCTGGCACGAAGCTATCAAAGGCTTATTTCTGATCCGATATGGACATTTAATATAATGTAATACACCTTTATCTAACTGGGTCATTCAGATATAAAGAATACTGATGTCATAATTGGCTTTCCTTAAAGGTCTCTTCACTAATAGTCATTGATGTTTATTAGAATTCTGTTCTAATCTATTACATCGTTTAGAATTTTCATTTTTCTTCTGGCATGTTATATACCAATTCCTTGGGATATTATACAATGTACCACCTACCACCTGCTCCGATACACACCGTAACACCTGAAATTTGCGCTATCACATATAATAATACCTGCTACCTATCGCATTACAGGTAAAACCGCCTACGCCGAACAATGGAGCATACCACCTCTCATGTCACTCACTATACATCATATTTTCTACCTGTTCTACATTTACTACCTTTATGCTTACCATCTGACCTATGAAGTACACAAATAATGATGTAATATTAATGACAAGAGAGTGCAATAGCCAACATGGCCAATGCTTAATTAAAATGATCATTAATTGGAATATCAATAAATATCTAAATAGCAGTATTAATGGAACGTTATACACACACACAAAAGCACAATCATATATGTATTATTAAAGTGACACCTTGCTCTCAGAATCGATCACCGTTTGTAAAGCTATAGATGATTTCAGTCACGCATATGCATGAACCATTTCCTCTTATATCGCTATCCTGTGGTGATAGATTGTTCAAATATATTTCAATTATTCTCGATTTCATGTAGACAAACATTGTTAGTTTAAGATAAACTTGTAAAAAAAATAAAACAATTTGATAGAAGTGTTATTTAACTGCTAACAAATGTGACAGCTGTAGGACACATAACACAGAAAATATTAAAATAAGATGTTCTTATCGGATGCTTCATTATTATAATGTACATGCTATATAGGTTTAATTGCTAAATGTTGAGTTTATGGTGCAGGTGAGATGCATCTTCCTTGACCGGGAGTGTTTGTAGCACCTTTTCATCTCAGAATCAATCAATCAGTTAGAACATCAAATCTGTATCAGCGTATATACGTTATCAAACATAAACTCTCAGGTTAATCAAGAATGAGGAGCCTAATTTGATGCCAACAGTAAATTGAGATGAGGGAGTCGGATTTAGAATATCTATTATCTAAATGTAAAATAGGAATGTAATAATGAAATGAAAAATAAGAACACATAGAAGTACAATATACTACATTAATATAACTCTGGAAATATTCAGGTGACTGTTAAACAGGTGATTGATTACCTTAACTTACCTATGAGGATTGTTATATTTTAATGTTTGTACAATTTCCTGTATATTAGCATTCCTTCTTGTCTATAACCTTGCTATATTATAAGGTTTTCTTGTACTGTAGCATTATTGTTTGGGATTTCTTTGTTTATTTTAATTACACGGACTTTCGGTATGATATATAATTGTAAGGTTCTCTTATATTAGACTTATATTACCGACTGGTTTTGTTCTAACAATTTTGACCGTCTCCTGTTTAACTATATTGTAAAGCCTTCCTATATACCATCATTATTGTACATTTTTAAACTCCAATATTATGTTAGTCCGTGCTTGTTTCAGTTAGGAATTTATTAATACGCTATCTCTCGCTAAATTATTGACTGACGACTTTGTTATATAATTTGTGATATGATAATATTTGGTTCATTTTAATGTCATTAAATACATCACAACAACTATTTTAAAATATCCTTTCTTCCTGAAATTAGTATCTCTGGATCTTCTTTATAGAAAGGACGATCAATAATAGGCTATATTTCTGTATAAGGTATCAGTATTGGTCGACTTTGGGGCAGATAATGAACAAAAGAATTGTGTAAATGCTTATTTAAGTAATGATACTAATTATTCTGATATTATATTTCATAATATAAACAGTAAAGATAATTATGTTGTTCGATTTCTTTTAAATCACATACTTCTAGAATTGAACCATTGTTAGATTCCATCATTTCTATAACTTATGACACCATTATCTAAATACAATTCTGATACTCTCACAACCAGATGGTCGTTATTATGTCTGTTAGTATATTTCCATCTATTAACATGTTCCGATGTTAGCTATCGGGTATGTCAATTCTAGTATAAATCCCCTCTAATACTCTAACATAAAGACCTTAGCCAATGAATGATGCATTATAACCCTATATCAACGTTAGATCCACCACCGCTTCAATATAAATTATACTACCACCATTTACATAAACACTCCACACAATAAACTAGACCTTGGTCTAGTTAATAGGCATACTTCTAACATAAAGATAACATCATCCCATTGTTAAAGAAACAGAGGAAGTTAAACACTATGAGACTATTCTTCCTCATCACGATGTCATCCAGTTATTATATTTTTATTACCAGCTTCTTTCACGTCACCGTCATTTGTGAGAAATCACGGAGTTTATCACAAATATTGACTCAACAATTTATATTGTTCTTGATGAGGTCGTGGGATGATGGACATAAAATATTGTTATTACGAAATTGACGATGAAATAAACTACTGTCAGTGGAAATATTAATATTTTATTAGTATCTGGGGGGGGGAATGTGTGATAACATACTCAGAGATAGCTCACATGGGAAGGAAAATGAGGGTTAATGTAGCTGTATTTCGCGTCTAATAACTCATACGAGAGAAGATCACTGAGGTACAATATAAACAATGCTCTCTCAGTTTGTTATTCTCCTCACTTGTTGCTCCGGTTACTTGTTGTTCTCCTAGCTTGTTGCTCTCCCCAATGTGTTGCTTTCCCCCAATTGTTGCTCTCCTCGCTTGTTTCTCTCCCTACTTGTTGCTTTCCCCGCTATTTATTCACCTCGTTTGTTGTTTTCGTCACTCTCAGATTGTTGTTCTCCAAGGCTAACTGATATCCTTGCTTGTTGCTTTCCCCATACGTTGCCCCCGAATTGGAAATAATTGAGAAAATTATATAATTACTGAACAAAACCTCTTAATAAATTTTAGAAGAAAACAATATTGACACTATCACTTCGTATATTTAAGATCATCATATAATTTATAAATCAGAATTTAGACGTAAAAATACACAACTCTATTTTGAATATAATCAGAGTTGGGACGATTACAAGACCAAAGTATTCGATTACGGTTATGATTACATAACAATGTAACGAAAACATTTATATGAAATAGTATTGTAGATAATCATTATCGTTTTGTAAATTAATCAAGATTACAATATGAATCAGCCAAATATGATTCTCATGTGTCATCATCACTCACTCAGATATAATTATTAAATTAAAAATTAAGTATTTCTGTAATTAAGTTTATTAATCATAGTGAGAAATATTAACTTCAGATGAACTCGAGACTAATCCCGCAAGTCGCGTTATCAGCTAAGTCGATTATCAGTTCAGTATATTTATTATGACTTAATCTCATCGAATTCTTTCTCATGAGACTGTCAGGTAAATTACACAATCTACATACTGCCCACACCATTAACCTAATTTATATTTGGTCAATGGCCCACACACATACAACACATTACGTCAATTTATACTTTGTTAATTAGTGCAGCCATTTGTCTAGATGTTATGCCCATTATATGACCTGGAGGAGGGATATGTCCCATGTATAACCAGTGCTGAGGCTAAATAACTCAACTCAAATATGTATGAGGGCATGTTTGGCGTTACTATAGCCACTTAAGTCTGTAAAATAAATCAGATAATTACCACATTAAAATATTTCTTTGGTGGCCAATAATTATACTGCTAAAATTAATCTCTCTATCGCGTAAATCTGACATGTTATATATATAAATTAAGTGTTTTTGAGGTTGAAACTTCGTAATATTTTCTTTGCTCACTTTGATGTAGCTTTGATGCGGATAATTATTTAATAAACAAAATAGGCTCGCACGCTTAAATCCATATCAAAACATTTACCTGTTGATGACGTCAGTAGACAACTTTGTTTGGCGGAAATTGTTGATGTGAAAAAAGACCAAAATCAATATTCATAAGGATACGTTATATTGCAGCTACTTCTGGAGTCGTATTATAACTTCATTGTTGTTTAATGGTATCACAGTATTAATAAAATTAAAATATTAAATAGCCGGGATGAAAATAACCAAATAATCGCTGTAATATTGATGTTACGGCATGATACTGAATTGTAAAGGATTGAGCATTTATTAATTGTATAATCATTAAATAATCAGCGACTGCCGTTACATTTTGATTTTGATTACGATTAAATTGCGTCTGGACAGCACAATTATGATTAAGATTAGATAGATCATGTAATTGATTACCTCATATCAGGTCATGAAACAGAAAAATGAAAACATATTCCGCGATATATTAGGACAAGAGACAAAATGTGGACTATGTTGTTATGATAACGTTTAAAAAAAGGGTAACTGAAATAAACAAGTTTTAGTTTCAAAAGTTAAATTCAATGGTAAACTCAAAGTCACTGTCCCATGTCAATCAAATATGTACAATTACAGGATTTATAACAAAATCAAGGGATTGATATTTAGTGACCGGATTAGACAAGCTTCTTATACACAATACTAAACACGTTTCTTTAACCAGTGAAATACCTGAATAAATAAACCGTCCATAAAAATAATAATAAGGGAATAGATAGCTTATTGATGATTATCATAATCTGTGTCATGGTTTGGTGTACATAAATGTACTGAGACAGGTCAGACACACAACCATACATGATACATATGTACATACATACATACATACATATATGCATGCATGCATGCATATACATACATACATACATACATACATACATACATACATACATACATACATACATACATACATACATACATACATACATACATACATACATACATATATACATACATATATACATACATACATACATACATACATATATAGCACATACATACATACATACATACATACATACATACATACATACATACATACATACATACATACATACATACATACATACAAAACGAAAGACAGATTCACACACGGATATATATAAGATAATAATATGACATTTAAGACACAGTCATCAAATAACTATCAATAAAACATATATTAATCTAGAACTAAGACAAACATATACAAAGTGTACTTTAAGTTTATCATAGATATGTTTCAATTAAGTCAATATAACTACCGAATCTAGTGCGATATATATTATGTAAAAATATATATGAAAGATTGATAAAGGTCGGAAGGTGTTGACCTTGTTTGAGGCAAATCAGGATTTACTGCGCTCGAACTTGGATTATGAGAAGTGAAGAACAAATAGCTCTCTGGATAGAGAGAGCTGATAACAAATATGACAAATATGTTATAATATATTGATGTATTATATGTTAACCTTCTACTCCCTAAACCCATCATACTTATCGTCCTCGTCACTACTGTTGTATATCTAACACGTCTTCATTACGGTTGTCAACATGTCTTGGTTATAGGCGTAAACCATGTTCAGTATCATTGTCAACATGTCTTGGTTATAGGTGTAAACCATGTTCAGTATCATTGTCAACATGTCTTCATTGTATCCCTCAACACATTTTCATTATCCGTTTCAACATGTCTTCATTATATTTGTCAACACATCTTCATTTCATTCTTCAAATTTATTACGTATTTGTGACACATAAAGTTTATTATATTTATAATTTTAACATAGTTGATGTTGTTGTTTATGGTGTTGTTTATGTTGTTGTTTATGGTGTTGCTTATGTTGTTGTTTACGTTGTTGTCTATGTTGTTGTTAATGTTGTTGTTTATGTAGTAATTTATGTTGTTGTTTATGTTGTTGTGTATGTAATAATTATGAAGTATTTTATGTTGTTGTTTATGTTGTTGTTTATGTTGTTGTTAATGTTGTTGTTTATATTGTTGTTTATATTATTGTCTATGTTGTTATTTATGCTGTTGTTTATGTAGCAGTTTATGTTGTTGTTTATGTTGTTGTTTATGTAATAGTTTATGTATTAGTTATGTTGTTGTTTATGTTGTTGTTTATATTGTTGTTAATGTTGTTGTTTATGTTCTTGTTTATGTAATTTTTTATGTAATAGTTATGTAGTTGTTGGTGTTTGTTTTATGTTGTTGTTTATGTTGTTGTTTATGTTGTTGTTTATGTTGTTGTTTACGTTGTTGTCTATGTTGTTGTTAATGTTGTTGTTTATGTAGTAATTTATGTTGTTGTTTATGTTGTTGTGTATGTAATAGTTATGAAGTATTTTATGTTGTTGTTTATGTTGTTGTTTATGTTGTTGTTAATGTTGTTGTTTATATTGTTGTTTATATTATTGTCTATGTTGTTATTTATGCTGTTGTTTATGTAGCAGTTTATGTTGTTGTTTATGTTGTTGTTTATGTAATAGTTTATGTATTAGTTTATGTTGTTGTTTATGTTGTTGTTTATAAGTTATTTATGTTGTTGTTTATGTTGTTGTTTATATTGTTGTTAATGTTGTTGTTTATGTTCTTGTTTATGTTGTTGTTTATGTAATTTTTTATGTAATAGTTGATGTAGTTGTTGATGTTTGTTTTATGTTGTTGTTTATGTTGTTGTTTATGTTGTTATTTATGTTGTTATTTATGTAATAGTTGATGTAGTAGTTGATGTTGTTGTTTATGTTGTTGTTTATGTTGTTGTTTATCTTTTTATTTATGTTCTTGTTTATGTAATAGTTGATGTAGTAGTTGATGTTCTTGTTTATGTTGTTATTTATGTTGTTGTTTATATTGTTGTTTATGTTGTTGTTTATGTTGTTATGTATGTGGTTGTTTATGTTGTTGTTTATATAGTTGTTTCTGTTGTTGTTTATGTAGTAGTTCATGTTGTTGTTTATATTGTTGTTTATGTTGTTGTTTATGTTGTTGTTTGTGTTGTTGTTTCTGTTGTTGTTTATGTAGTAGTTGATGTTTTTGTTTATGTTGTTGTTTATGTAATTTTTATGTAATAGTTGATGTAGTTGTTCATGTTTGTTTTATGTTGTTGTTTATGTTGTGGTTTATGTTGTTGTTTATGTTGTTGTTGTTTATGTAATAGTTGATGTAGTAGTTAATGTTGTTGTTTATGTTGTTGTTTATGTTGTTGTGTATCTTTTTATTTAAGTTCTTGTTTATGTAATAGTTGATGTAGTAGTTGATGTTCTTGTTTATGTTGTTGTTTATTGTGTTGTTTATGTGGTTGTTTATATTGTTGTTTATGTTGTTGTTTATGTTGTTATTTATGTGGTTGTTTATGTTGTTGTTTATATAGTTGTTTCTGTTGTTGTTTATGTAGTAGTTCATCTTGTTGTTTATGTTGTTGTTTATGTTGTTGTTTATGTTGTTGTTTATGTTGTTGTTTATGTTGTTGTTTATCTAATAGTTGATGTAGTAGTTGATGTCGTTGTTTATGTAGTTGTATATTTTTTTGTTTATATTGTTGTTTATGTTGTTTTTATGTTGTTGTTTATGTTGTTGTTTATGTTGTTGTTTATGTTGTTGTTTATCTAATAGTTGATGTAGTAGTTGATGTTGTTGTTTTTGTAGTTGTATATTTTTTGTTTATATTGTTGTTTATGTTGTTTTTATATTATTGTTTATATTGTTGTTTATGTTGTTTTTATGTTGTTGTTTATGTTGTTGTTTATATAGATTTTATGTTGGTGTTTATGTAGTAGTTTATGTAGTAGGTTAAGATCGTGTATAAGTAATACAATTATAAGTTCTCTAAGCACTCATATAAATAAACTTCCTCTCATACGATGAGAACGTAGACTGTACTTATCTATAAACGTTCCCTCAACAATGAGCAAAGAGTCGTTGATGTTGGAAGGACGAGACTTTAATAAATACGAAATAAAGTGACTCGTGGAACTCTTAATGTATGACCCGAAATTTATTTCCTATGTCCATCGTAATTGGTATTGTCAATTTACTTCCGGAAGTAGCAAAGAGTTAGGACAGAAAATGAGTAATTGATAAAAAACATTAACTTTATAGAAAGTAATCAAAACTGCCTCATTAATAACAACACAATTATTTAATAAACATAGTTAAGTTATAACATAATCTGAAACACTTTGTTGAATGTAAAACTTAGACATTCTAATTATAATACCAACATTTGTTATATTTTGTTCTTATTTGGTACAAATTTGTTACTCATTTATAAAATGAAACTATTCTACATACACCTGTTAACGCTAAAGACAATGTAAATACAGAAACTATATTAACTCCTTTGATTGTCATAAATCACTTCATTTGTCAGTAAATCACTGAATTCCAATAGAGTTACAGCTCCATCTTTATGGAACAGTATATCATATATAGTTAGAATTTCTTAATTTTGGTAAATGTCTCGTTGTCAAAATTAATCTTTTCAAAACAATTTTTTAATATACATAACCGTTTAGTATTTATAACTGAGTGTTTGATGTCATATTTATGATGCCATTTAAAGATTCGCATTAAAATCTTCATTAGTATTATTATTATCATTATCATTTTTATTATTATTATCATCATCATCATCATCATCATCATCATCATCATCATCATCATCATTGTTTTACTGTTGATTTTATTTGTTATTATTTCAGCCAGTGTTTACATGCATCTTGATGAACTATAGAGGTTTTTGCTGGAGTTCATATTGTTATAATGGAAGTTCATAACCTTTCTTGTTTACATCATCCGAGAATAAAGTTTGAATATTAAATGTTTGGCATAGTCTTAGAATAATCACTTCATTATAATAAAAACTACCTTTTATTTGGACTTAGCCTTAAAAACACATCAACAACTAAATAAAACAAAACATTAGTAACTAAACTTATTTCCATATTTTATGGCTACTTGAAGAAATGTATCTTCCTTCATGACAAACGTTTATCAATCGTTAATCTCCATACATATTGGTTTACCCTAAAATCTAGGATAGTATTTTTTCAACAATATTAACATTAATTCCATATTGATATAGGGGGCAACTCGTGTTTTTATCGAATGTTTCATATAAAGCCAAAGAAAGTTGATTCCATCTTCTAGACCTATCTAGCGTTCTTCATTTTCAGATTATAATCATCATAATCCATCTTCCTCAGAGTGATAACAATTTAATAATTTAGGTTTTGGTTCTTTTAATTCAATAAAATATCTAAAGGAAAATATGAAGAATGAGGTATGAGTTACTGGATGAGATTGTTTTTATTCCTCTGTTTTAAAGGAAACTCACTAATTAAGCTTTGATTTATCTCTCGCTATCTCTCTCTCTCTCTCTCTCTCTCTCTCTCTCTATATATATATATATATATATATATATATATATATATATATATATATATATATATATATATATATATATATATATATATATTCCATAACAAGTTTACTTAAGCAAAATGAAAAGATCTGATTTATAGCATTAATAACTAAATATTATAAATATTACTTGATGATCGTAACAAACAATTCACATATAATTCATACCTCCTAATCGTATATAGACTTATATTAACCACATATATGTAAAATATACGCTGCATAGACAGGTAAAATGTATTTTACATGAAATATATTATGTATAGTAATATATATATTATCTGAATATTTCAGGTAATTTACATATTACCTGGTCATACAAATTAACTATAACACATACATATACATAACCTGTATTATAACGTTCTTGTAATGAATGGCCGAATTTTAGCATTATCCTAAATATACTGCAATAACAACAAGAACAACAACAATAGCAACAAAACAGCAACTTAAACAACATCAACTATGTAAACAATAAAATGAACTTAGTACAAACTAATACACTGTCATGGACACTAAAGACATGTTGACAGAAATAAGGAAATCGTGTTGACATAGATAATAAAGATATGTGGACACAACTAATAGACATTTTCCTACGGGTAATAAAAACCTGTTCACACATCCTATATTGCGAAGACATGTTGACACGTCTAATTAATACGTGTTGACACAAGTAATGAAAGTTTATTAAGAGATATAACCAAGATGTTTTAACGAGGGTAATGTAGACGTGTTAAATACAAGTCAGTAATGATAAAGACGGTAAGCATTATGGACTTTCAGAAGTAGATGATTAACATCCGGATACCTCAATATGTTATAACCTATTTGTAATATTATTTATCAGTTCCCTCTATCCAGGGGACTATTTGTTCTTCGCTCCTCATAATCCCAGTTCCAGTTAAATAAATCCCGATTTCCAACAAACCAGATCAATATCCTCCGACCTTCACATAATTATCATAACCTTCAATAAGCTGTCTATTCCATTATTATTGTTCTTATTTAGTGGACATTTTTTATTTCCCTGTTTCAAGGAAGTTATTAGACGCGAAATACAGCTACATTAACCCTCAAATTCCTCCTCGTGTGAGCTATCTCTGAGTATGTTATCACACATGCCCCCCCCCCCCCAGATACTAATAAAATATTAATATTTCCACTGACAGTAGTTTATTTCATCGTCAATTTCGTAATAACAATATTTTATGTCCATCATCCCACGACCTCATCAAGAACAATATAAATTGTTGAGTCAATATTTGTGATAAACTCCGTGATTTCTCACAAATGACGGTGACGTGAAAGAATAGTCTCATAGTGTTTAACTTCCTCTGTTTCTTTAACAATGGGATGATGTTATCTTTATGTTAGAAGTATGCCTATTAACTAGACCAAGGTCTAGTTTATTGTGTGGAGTGTTTATGTAAATGGTGGTAGTATAATTTATATTGAAGCGGTGGTGGATCTAACGTTGATATAGGGTTATAATGCATCATTCATTGGCTAAGGTCTTTATGTTAGAGTATTAGAGGGGATTTATACTAGAATTGACATACCCGATAGCTAACATCGGAACATGTTAATAGATGGAAATATACTAACAGACATAATAACGACCATCTGGTTGTGAGAGTATCAGAATTATATTTAGATAATGGTGTCATAAGTTATATAAAAAGATGGAATCTAACAATGGTTCAATTCTAGAAGTATGTGATTTAAAAGAAATCGAACAACATAATTATCTTTACTGTTTATATTATGAAATATAATATCAGAATAATTAGTATTATTACTTAAATAAGCATTTACACAATTATTTTGTTCATTATCTGCCCCAAAGTCGACCAATACTGATACCTTATACAGAAATATAGCCTATTATTGATCGTCCTTTCTATAAAGAAGATCCAGAGATACTAATTTCAGGAAGAAAGGATATTTGAAAATAGTAGTTGTGATGTATTTAATGACATTAAAATGAACCAAATATTATTATATCACAAATTATATACCAAAGTCGTCAGTCAATAATTTAGCGAGAGATAGCGTATTAATAAATTCCTAACTGAAACAAGCACGGACTAACATAATATTGGAGTAACAAAAACGTACAATAATGATGGTATATAGGAAGGCTTTACAATATAGTTAAACAGGAGACGGTCAAAATTGTTAGAACAAAACCAGTCGGTAATATAAGTCTAATATAAGAGAACCTTACAATTATATATCATACAGAAAGTCCGTGTAATTAAAATAAACAAAGAAATCCAAAACAATAATGCTACAGTACAAGAAAATCTTATGATATAGCAAGGTTATAGACAAGAAGGAATGCTAGTATACAGGAAATTGTACAAACATTAAAATATAACAATCCTCATAGGTAAGCTAAGGTAATCAATCACCTGTTTAACAGTCACCTTAACATTTCCAGAGTTATATTAATATAGTATTTTGTGCTTCCATATGTTCTTATTTTTTATTTCATTATTACATTCATATTTTACATTTAGATAATAGATATTCTAAATCCGACTCCCTCATCTCAATTTACTGTTTGCACCAAATTAGGCTCCTCATTCTTGATTAACCTGAGAGTTTATGTTTGATAACGTATGTACGCTGATACAGATTTGATATTCTAACTGATTGATTGATTCTGAGATAAAAAGGTGATGCAAATACTTATCTGGTAAAGGAAAATGCCTTTCACCTGCACCATGAACTCAACATTTAGCAATTAAACCTATATAGCATGTACATTATGACAATGAAGCATCCGATAAGAACATCTTATTTTAATATATTCTGTGTTATGTACTTACACTAAACCAACAATGTTCGTGTACTTGATATCTGCGAACAATCGAAATACATTTACACAACCTGTCACCACAGGATGGGAATATAAGAGGAAAGAGTTATTGCATGTGCGTGACCCATATCACGATAAGCTTTATTATATAATGTTTGGTTTTCTTTTCCACAGGTGATCAATTCTGAGAGCCAGGTGTTACTTTATTGGTACAGATATGATAGTGCATCGTTGTCTGTATAGCGTTCCATTAGTAATATTATTCAGCCATTTTGTGATGGTTCAATTAATGTTAATTTCAATTAAGCATTAGTCGTGTTGGCTATTGAATTCCCTTATCGTCGATCCTATTACGTCATTATCTGTATGGTTTATAGGTCAGATGGTAAGCATCAAGGTTTATGTTGGACAAATAATAAACACGATGTAATATAACATAACAGGTGATATGTTCTATGGTGCGTGGTAGACCAGGTACAAGTGTTTTTATACAAAAACTGTATCATAGAATACAACTGGATTATAAAAAAACCTCAATAACTATCAACGAAGATAATTTTAGGCAACTCGGATACATCACATCTGATGAATGGTGTTAATCACAAGGTTATATCACAAGGAGAAGTTTTGTTTATCACATCAATCACCTATATACACAAATGGCGCAGTATGACAAAGTTGGATTAAATTATATCATTTGCATAAAGCTATTTGCATAAAATTAAACGTACGCTCCAGAATGTCCATGTTCGATTAGATGTAAGTCTCTGATAGAGGTGTGTCAGGTGTGTTGATTGAGGAATATCATTGATTATGTTTTGATCGTATGATATTGATAAATGAATAACTAAAAGGTTTTTGTTTTCATTTAAACTTGATGTCATATCGGTAAACCATTTGTTAATATTACAGAATAATAATGATTGACTGAAATTGCATGCTGTAAATCCAAATCGAATAAAACATCAGTTATTAATAATTATTTTTTGATATCGATAATTGTGTTTTGAATCTGCCACAGTGCTCAGGTGATACCAATTAGGTACACCATTAATTTGTCATTAATTATATCATTATCTCTGTCTAATTGTAAATAAATAATTCGTTTTACAATCTAAGGATAGGACAATATTATCAATTCTTTGCTATGAACGTCATGAATAAATGCAAATCATAATATAAATAATGGCACCGTTTATCCTTCTTCCCACCTCTTAGAAACATCATACACAATATAATAATAAACGTTCCAATCACAATCTACAATCCATTTATGTTTATATGACACATATTTTGACCTGCTTTTAAAAACAAAGACAATATAGTATAAACGAGGCATTAATTAGTGTCAGAAATTCAGGCTTTGAAGAAAGACATTACAACCACTGACTGACTCTTTGACTCAAAGGTCATTTCCTAATTTCATTATAACTAAGAACTTTTATTTAGTGTATGATGACAGGAAACAATATTTATATATTTTATTTGTATATGGGCATGAAATACTTTTCTATATATATATATATATATATATATATATATATATATATATATATATATATATAGTGCATTTAGTATTAGTGATCTATCTAAATGATGAGATAACTGTAACCTGGTGGGTGTAATCTTTAAACGAATGTCTGTGGAGCAAGCATTATGTTTTCAACTGAACCAATTTTAATTTAAATGAGATCATTGAATCAGTTGTCATTACCACACGATATTATTTTATTGATTTGTAAGCTGTGATCAAAGATCACGACGGTAGAGCTGCCTTGCTGATGCAATGAATTAAGTAGAATATGTTTACTTCTTTTATATTCAGCTGTAATTGAAAAGTATTTGTTTGTCATTATGTTGATTTAATCTTGTTAGACTTATTCTGGTGCCTTATTCATTCGATGGCATGATACATATAAAACCATAAAACGAGCCGATCTTCATCGTTGTTCAAATAAGTAAAGCATAAGACACAAGCAGATTTAGTTTGACATAAAGTATTTAAGAAACCTATAAAACCTGCCAATCTTAATCATAAGCTGTTTTCATGGGTTGATCTGTTGCTATTTTTCTTTCTTCTTGTATCTTTACGAGAACATTATATCTGTAGTATCTAGAATGTTATTAACAGAATTGTGGATCACAAAGACATCTCTGAAGAGATATGTAGGGGAGAAGGTTTTATCAAGCTATTAACCAAACGTTTGTTTTCCTCAGAAAACAATCCAATGAATACCTGCATATAAAATAAATTATTTAAGCCAAATGAAGTTATTGTATCTGACGTTTATAACTTGGATTAATCTATAAATCTGATTCACTTAAATCCCACATCCAACAGATCATTGTAATTTCTTAAAGCCATTAATGTTTTATTTGCTAACAGTGTGATATCATTGTTTTTAAATTCTGTAAAAGTAAACTTCATGACTTATCACTTATGGCTAACCCAGTATGTGTACTAAATTCAAATTTCAATAAAACCTACTTATTCACTCTCTAAACTGAAATTAACAATTCAAACTTCGTTTATACATGTTAGATGGTATATGATAAACGATAATATTACTTTATCAAAAAATGTTCTCTAACAAAGATTAAAGAAACATAGAATTTTGTTTCTCCAATATCAGTTATCCGCTATTCATCAACTAAAGTAGATCAGAACAACCTATCCCTGTTCTCTTCTAGACCGTTAATGGAGTAAACCATATTCTTAAAAGGGCAAACAAAGATCAAACCAAGATCTCGGAATGTAAACCGTCTTAGACTAATTGAGACATAAAGGTTAGTATCACCTTTTGTAGAGTGATAAGGTCTACGACCAATTATTGTGTTTATGAGATGGTATTATTGAATGTATGATTGATTCCACAGTCTTACTTATATGTAACACTTTGTCGAGAAATCATAATGTATACGGTATGAGTTATGAGCCATGAGAGAGATGTTTTCAGACCTGTTGTAATGTATATGGTATGGTTATAAGACACGAGAGAGGTATTTTCAGAAGTCGTAATGTATAAGGTATCAGTTATGAGGTACGAGAGAGGTTTTTTGAGACTTGTCGTAATGTATATGCTATGAGTTATGAGGCATCAGAGAGGTGTTTTCAAACTTGTCGTTTTGGTTGTCTAGGTAACAAAGCGGGGAGATAAGATATGTTTAGTTGTTTTAGTATTTTCTAATAAGTTAGTATCAATTAGTATACGGCTGCATGGCCACCAAGATGTACATGTTTCAGGAAAACAAGAGCATATCTTATTTAATAAAACACACGAGTCAAGAACTTTTAGGTTTGTTTATATATATATATATATATATATAAAATATATATATATATATATATTATATATATATATATATATGTGTGTGTGTGTGTGTGTGTGTGTGTGTGTGTGTGTGTGTGTGTGTGTGTGTGTGTGTGTAGGGGTGTGTTTTTGGTTGTAAGAGGCAACAGGCACAGAACATCAACATATCTAAACCTCCTT
>JAODUP010001564.1:0-37500 GCA_025642065.1 Paralvinella palmiformis
GTAGGTATGTGTATGCGTGTTTGTGGGTGTGACTATATTACCTTTATTCCATATATATGTAGCTTATTCATTCATATTTATCACTCCAAACGTTGACCGTAACAACTTCAGACTTATATTGAACCTTTTATGTCAACTGTCCCTCTCCACAGCCATTCCACCTATCTCATCAACCATTGTTTTTCCTTCTCCTTCGTGTAACCACGCAAACTTAATATAAGCATTTGTAAATATTTCAGTAATAATAAATGTTATAAGATAAAACATATATATTACCTTTATAGATATTCCAGTGTTTGAGCTTCACTATTATCAGGTAACTGATATTTCCTCAGGTAAATGTGATACATGTTTATTTCAACTACTGATAACAAACCTTGTTTGAAGAATAAATATATATTTAAATGGATTTGAGTTCAATGGCATTTTTATATGGCTGTTCTTCTATGATTATGTGGTTTGTAGAATGGTTGTTTCGTATTTAATTTGCCTTTGTCACGACCTCTGTTTAAGAACGTGGGTGGTGATAAATGCGGTGATGGGTGTAGACAGCCACAATTATAAACAAACATGCAAACATTCAATCAGATATCCTCATATAAAAGTATGTACAATTAATGATGCAAATAGGCAGATAAATCGATAGATAACATTTTATAGCGCAAAACATTGATAGATAGAGTCGTTTTGAAAGTATAGCTCATTCAGAGCACGTTTTCTGTATGCAGAACAAAATGAGACAATAGAAGTATCATTTATATTTATCTGGCCATATATATTTGTTTCGTATATTATTACATCTGTTGGGGAGTTAAGAATAAGAAGATTAAAAACATAAAATGATACAAATTTTGAGAAACTTTGGCTAAAAATATTCAGTAGATGGCGCTGCAATCGGTTTTCGATAAGCTGTCCGCAATAATCGGAATTTGCTTAGAAATCATAATATAAATTTACCTTTATGCTAATGCATTGACGAGAGTGGGAGTTTGCGTGTCTCCCGTAGGATTCTGGAAGCTTTACAGGTGTCGGCTTAAGACTCTGGCAAGCTTAACCAAGCCGGATAGATCTCAGAGGAGGGACCAGATAATATCCAGCACCTGGTCCTCCAACACGGATGATGGATGGGATGGGGCTGACAACCCTACCTCTTAAAACCAACCCTGTAGCCGTATGTCCCACTGGGGACGAAGAGTATGAGAAAGTTTAAAAAAATAAGTTTAAAAAAATAGCAACGCATGAGTTAAATGAACTATTTATTAATGCAACTTTTATTCACACTAATTATTTCAATGCTATGCACATACAAAACTTATTTACATATCAACGTATACAAATAAATAGCCAATGTCATGTTAGACGCACGACACTTATGAAGATTGTGTGGCCTAATACTAACTGAACTCTAGCAATTTGCTTTTATGTTGCATGCAAATACAAATCCGACCAATTACAGAATAACAAAGGTGAAACATGAAGGAAATCGGATAATTCACTTGTTATATTTGTAACTCTGATAAATATAATGGTCTCTCTTATTTATATGGGAATTTTAATAGGTAATCAGAAAGATCAGAAAAGGCAGTCAGTCCTACTACAAGCTACAAGCTAAATTATGTCTACTACGCGATCTCACTGAGAGTAGAATATCTAATTGAGAGACAAAAACAACATCGTCCTAACCATGTATGTAGTTAATGAATGCACGACATCGTTTGGTGAGATAACAACAATATATCCGCGCGTACTTGCGCATCTTCAAGTCAGATGTGTCTCTGGTGATTCCTTACTTTTATGACGCCAGTTTCTTCCTTCTATTAACCGTGGACAGTTATTTGTATTCTATACATATAGAGATGTTTCAATCGTCCTATTGTCCACTGGTACGTTCTCTAAATGCTGCAGATACATTCTGTCATTAATATATCACCATGTTACATTCTGCTGTTTTGGACAACTCATCATAAAGACTCACCCCCCCCCCCCACAAAGCGTTGACAATTCCCTGATACAAAGAAATTATATTATTATGGCATCTAGTTGAAATGCGAATCAGATCATTTTAACTCTATACTATGGTCAGGGGCTGGAAGATACATCTTCCACAGTTCGCTATATACAAAGGTAGGTTGATTGATCGATTAATTGATCGTCAAATATCACTATCTTATCTGTCATAGCCATATGTAGACATAAATCATATGCACACGCATAAAGAACAATGCACATAAAGAGTGAGTGAGAGCGAAGGGGGATAGAGACAAAAATACAGACAGACAGACATATAAACAGACAGACAGACAGAGAGAGGGGGGGAGGGAGAGAGAGAGAGAGGGAGAGAGGGAGAGATAGAGGAAGAGAGAGAGAGAGAGAGAGAGGGAGGAAGAGAGAGAGAGAGAGAGAGAGAGAGAGAGAGAGAGAGTTCAAAGGCAAACAAAGTCCATGTAACCAGGTTAACTGACATTTAGTATTGACTTTATTGAAAATAGAAGCGTCACAGAAGAGTTAATTGTAATGTGTACTCTAAACGAAATAAATGTAAAATATCCTTGACATTTAATTATGTACACGATTTGAATGTACTGAGTGATATATCCGGATGTTAATTAATATTCACAAATATTTACGCGGAAAGTATAAAAACATACGGACAGAATAGAGTATTATGTGATTCCTCAAAAAGAAGCTTTAATAAAAAAATGTTATGTTTCTTTTGAACATTGGAAGCATGTTATTTGGCCTTTAGAATGTAGCACATGTCATTGGCTATCTTCGATAAGCTATATAATAGATCATGTAAGACAACAATGAAAAGTTCCAACTAGACAATCTTCTTATGTAACACTCAAATAACATTTAATGATAGTTGGTTATTTTACCTTTTTTTGGCCATTCATAACCTTTAGGGGAAACATTACCTTTTTTACCTTTATACGAAAGCATCACGAGGACTTAAAATGTCAGTGTCTGCCTATTTAAATTCACTCTATATACATTGTTAAGTACAAGTATTCTTGATAAAGGTGTATGTGTATGAATATATATGTGTGTGTGTGTGTATGTGTGTGCTTGGACGGGCTTATGGGTACGTGCGAGTGGTGGTGTTTGTGTGTCAGTCTGGTTTTCCTTTATTTATGTCTGATTGTCCGTTTGTTTGTCTGTTTTTGGTTCCGGTTGCAGTTCTGTCTGTCTGTCTGTCTATCTATCTGTTTATATGCCTGTCTGTGTTTATGTTTGTCTGTCTGTCTATCTACATGAGGGAAGGTGATCTAGATCCACATATGGCTAATCCGGTGTTAGAAACTGCCGGTGGTCTATATCCTATTGAGGATCTCTGTACTCATACTTTTGTGGACCTTCAGAACATCATCTACCTCAAAATAGAAAACAACTGAGAAAAACAAATGTATTTGTATTGCACATTATAAAAACGAAAGTGACCCAAAGGATACTGTAGAGCAGAATTGTATTTTAAATTCTTTAATAATGCAATTAATAACTGTGATATATTAGAAATGCAACTGCTTCTATAGAATTAGAATTTATCATTGGGATCAAGACATACGCTGGAAGTCAAACTACACTTTATTTGTCATGGTATTTTGTCTAATACAGCATGTTTATAAAAAAGGTTCCCCTCAACGGTATTTAATTCCTATGTGCAAAATGTATATGAAATATAAATATATGTAACATTCTTTGCTGGCATAATTTAAAATGTACATTCGAGATAGGTAATTTAAACTCTGCTTAATTAATGATTTAACGGCGAAACATTAGAGCTGTATTTACTATTCAATCATTCCCGAAATTATTTCAGGTAAATATCATATGAAATAATGATTTCTGTCATTGAATAAATGTTACCTTGAAGATTACAGCTAAACTAATATAAAAGTTCCAACTGATTGAATCAACGGAGAAGAATATTTTCAGAAGAAAACAAATTCTGCTGATCCATTGCTGTCATTTTTGATGTAATTAACTCTGACAGTTGAGGGACACTTTTCATAATGCCTTTATAATGAGAATGAATATATTTGGCACCTTTATTAAATATTGAAGTAATAATTATGTTGGTTCCAAAGCGAATCGATAATTTATTCTGGTTTGGATAAAATACAAACTGTTGTGTAAAGAAGTTGAATCTCTTTAAATGACGTACGTAATGATGATAACTATTAGCATTAGAGGCCTGTGGCCTGGCATTAATAACCATAAACAGTATCTCTAAAAGTTACAACAATATCAGAACATTTGCATATCACCCTCTCTAGAGATTGATAATGACGAAGGCTGTATAATTAATGTGATGTCCTCAAGTCAAATGATGCAGTTGTTGCAGGATATTCCCTCTCATAAACGATATTTTTCAACCCTGCAACAGCTAATAGACAGAGGTGACGATGATGGTTGATGTTTCATGGCCACCTTTGTGCACTTATTAGGCTAAATGGGCCGAGCGACCTCCAAAGGCAATCCAGCTAAGTCAAAGATAAAACATCCTTCCGATAAGGCCACGCCCAGACTCGAACTCATGCTGTAGTGATCTGTGGTTCAACACGATACTAATTAGATCACGAAAGCGCCCTTATGGGGGGTAGTCCTCAGTAAATTGTTCAACCAACAAAAGGAAACCTTACCCATTTGTCAATGACTGAATTTGTTTCCTGCACTTAGATATCATATCAATGAATGTTATCACAATTAAAAGGGCAGCAGCAATAATAATAATGATAATGATAATGATAATGATAATAATAATAATAATAATAATAATGAGATTACCATCTTTGACATTAAGTGTCAGCATTATAGGATATGTTGCCATAGTGAATTTCATTACGATTTGATAATGGGGACTGGTGAGACATTACACATGTCTCAGCAAGAAAAGTCGCCACTCTGGATTCAGTCCCCTGAAGAAACGTCAGAGTTTGAATTCAGGGTTCGAGATTCTCTGTGCCTGTGCCTTATTATACACAGCTAAAACACACACACACACACACACACACACACGCGCGCGCGCGCCGCACGCAGCACGCATGCGTGCTTAAACACACATATATATACCACACAACACGCCGAGAGCCTATAAAGGCCTAACTTTCACTCAGGTTAGAGAAGAACTTCGACGCCAGACTAGTCGGACGTGTATCGATATATAGGGTTCATATAGGTAGGATTTGTTTAGTTATTCGAACCCAGAATAAAGCGGAGGTCAGCATCTGAGGTGTCGAAATGTGTTATATACAGGTTTCTTTTGGACCACAGAAATTACTGTTGAATGTAAACTGTGGTGTCTAAATAGTTTATGATATGTATGTAGCAAGTCACCATTGAACCACACGCACGTGTTGTTTGTTGCCAGCTGTGGTATCAAATGGTATGTTTTTACGTGCTTCCGCTTTTTGTACGTAGCCTGCATGTAGCCGCTTTCCTGTGGGCGTGACATATTTGTCGCGTACGAAAAGCGAATTAGCTGGTACCCACAGGCTGATGAGTAGATCAAACACATGCTTAGGTATACGCACACATCTATCAATATGTGGAGGTATGGAACATTTAGTTTATTTTCATTAATGTATTTATAGTTGTATTTGTATTTAGATTTATTGAGGTAGATCTCGAAGGATGTTTAGATATGTTGATGATCTGTGCCTGTTGCCTCTTTTTATGTACCCTAAAATACACACATACACACACACACACACACACACATACACACACACACATATATATATATATATATATATATATATATATATATATATATATATATATATATGTAGACTGTAGATCTGAAAATGTTGAATGAAGAAGGAGAGGAAATAAACGTTGAAATCCCAAAATAGTCTAAATATGCACATTATCAATATTATTTTATTTTATTTGTGATTTACTTGTATGATATTAAATTTTAATTTACTATGGCAAATACATGACATCCTAGCAAATGTTTGTTTTAGGGGCATCCTATTTTAAAGCACAAATGATAGTAGTTTTATCATTAAAATGTATTACAAAATAACAGAAAGAGAGAGAGAGGGGAGGAGGGAAAGAGAGAGAGAGAGAGAGAGAGGGGGGGAGGTAAAGAAAGAGAGAGAGATTATCGAAATATTTTACTTGTTATAAACAAATGGGAAATAAATTATTATTGAGACATTAGATGTTCACAATTTTATAATCCAAATCATGTTAATAATTGATTTTTTTCTTACTGTCATCCATCATTTAGTAACAATAATGCAACCCCAAACGGTTTCGTTGAACGTAGACCCGTATATAACATATACATATATACTCATTCTTACACTGACTTCTAGAATCATTTGTCTACTTGGGTTTTTCTTCTTTTTTTTTCTTCCATATAAATGGGTTATCCAATCCATATACAATCGTGTATATGTCTATATGCGTAAACATATACTTGCCTTACTTTAATACACTTGACATAAGCTAATGCTGGATATGTATGTTTCGTATATCAATATAAAACCAAGTAACCATTTTTGACAGCTAATCCATTAACATAATCTCTTGTTCGACAGGCAATCGATGATCTTTAGAAGTAATATAAATCTAATGAAGCCTCGAAAAAAAACACATTGGAAATAATAATGCGAATAATAAGGGCATACCTTTTCACTGGCATGCTACGATACATATAATATAAATGGCAGAATAATTACAACTGTAAATAAGATATGTACATGCAATAATCATATTTATTTCCCTTTTATGTTCAGTAGCAAGTTTGCTTTTATTTACCCAGTAAATATACTTTAATGAAACATCAAACAGATAAGATACCTACGACAGAGATGTTTGTATTCATCACATATCTTGTCGAGTTACCACGTCGCTAAATTAGTATTAATGACGAGATTACCAATATTAGAAGATAAAAATTGTAACTATATGTAGAAAAACATGAATATATGTATCTCTAACATTCTGCATAGCGCTAGGTATTTTATAAAATAACTTTGTTTTCGCGACACTTTGACATCAAGATTTTTAGACTGGTCTATCCGTGTTACCTGTAGTAGTGTCTGTTTATAAATAGTTAGCGCCGTATAAGGCTACCTTTATCTAATCAATTGATGAGTGACTGAGAGTTATCTCACAAAACAAATGATGTATAGTTTATAGCATCTCTTTATCGATCTAGATATTTATACAAAATAATCTATTTTACGATGCCTTCTTTTTCCTATTATTATGCTCTTCTATGTTGATGGATTTAAGTTATTCCCAAAGGAAAAGCATTTGCCGTACATTTTGTTATAGCGGCTCATCACTACCTTTTTTATTATCTGTAAGATAATATCACACGTATAAACTACGTATAATTACACTGCTATCTTAATATCTAAATATATTATAAACAACGACAATAAAACAAAAATAACAATAATAATAACAGCAATAACAATCACAACAATAAAACATAAAACAAATGCTAATTATTAGTTGACTTTTAGAAAATACGAAGACAGGTTTACAACATGTTAGCAGGCTTGGTGTATGGTTTCTGCTCCCTTGGAAACATTTATTTATATTTGTATTGCTCTCTCTCTCTCTCTCTCTCTCTCTCTCTCTCTCTCTCTCTCTCTCTTCTCCTCTCTTTTTCTCTCTCTCTCTCTCTCTCTCTCTCTCTCTCTCTCTCTCTCTCTTCTCTTTCTCTCATTCTTATCTCCTCTTTCTAACTTTGGTCTGGACGAGAGTTTTGTGTCGGTTTCAGTTTTGGCTACTCCTCTTTCTGGCTGTTTCTTTTTATTTTAGCGGATGCGTGATACGCGATAGCCCATCTTTGATTCTTCTTTGGTCTCTGTGTTTCCAGATCAAACTCACGATATGAAGCCCAGACTAATGGGAGTAAAACTCAGACATTCTGGCACAGGGTAGTTGTTAGCAAATAAACAGAGTGTGGCGATCTATTTGACACGAACATGTGTCAGGGGAGTGGCTTATGTTAATAATAGATTAGATTCTATTAGTTACTGGCTCCTGTTGCTGGCAGTATAACTCTTCTGATGAGCATCCTACTATATAACTGACATGACCTTGTAGAGAACATAATGCCTGTGCTTAGGTAAGGCAGAGAGCTCATACAACATTTTGAACTTGCTAGTAATCAATAAATATATGGAATTTGAAAATGAAGTATCTCCATCGAACAGCAATGAAAACCCAGGCGCGCTTATACGCACCTTCATATTTGCATACAGATACACAAAATATACAAAAATATACACACACACAACATCACACACACATAACATCACAACATGCATACGCGCATACATATATATACAAAACAAAACGCACATATACACATAAATACATATATAAAGAAAGAGACTCTCTGATGTGAGTGAAATGGGGCGCTGTTTAAAGTGTACTTGTAAAGGTAATAAGACAGTTAAGTTATTTAGTGGCAATTGAAATAAGCGAACAATGATTTTATAAAATTGAGCTCAATCCAATTATCAAGGCAACCTAATAGATTCGGCTTTAGAATGATATAACAATAATAACAATAATAATAATAATGATAATAATAATAATAATATTATTATTAATAAAAATGAAAATAATAATAATAATAATAATTATACGTGACATTAATAAAGTGTCCTATCTAGCTAGATAGATGTTCTAAGGCTCTCTGCAGTATCATTATTCCTGACTCAGACCTGTTACGATCCAGCACACACCTCAACTAACATGGGAATATTCAAAGCAAGCTGTCACTGTAGGCGCAAATCGTTATTTAGACACATAGCTATCACGTCCTGTCACATACTCATTTGTGGCTCAGTGAGCCAGTTGCCACATGACAGCATTGGAGTTTCGGAGCCTCGAACCAACGGAGGAGGATAGGAGGATAAATTATTTTAATCAGACTTCTTCATTTTGTCAGCATTCTACTAATTATCTAGCTAATATCTCCTTAAAATATTATTTATGAAATATGGAAATATATTATTGATAACAAGAGAAATGTTATCTTTAAGTTATGGCGAGACTGGGATTTGAATTATTGTACAAGAGGTCGATAAGCAAACATTAATAACGATAAACCATATCTAAAGACTATACAAAATCTCCATATCACTTTATTTAGAGACCGAATGTGATGTAGGTAGTTTATTAACTTGATATCTTCAAATCTGATGACATCAGGATAAGATATATTGTGTATGTACTGTTGTTGTAGGATTTTCTCGGTGATATATCAAATTATTCTTTTGCTCACTTGACACCAGCATATGGGCAGAAGTCATCGGTAATATCCCTAACCAATAAAATAAACCCCGTATCACATATCAATGGCTGAATTTGTCTGCATACAATAATGAGTGTCAACGGTTTATGATAGGTAAGTATTGGTATCATGAAATATATAATCATTCATTTTTAAAACACCAGCCTTGTATTTTTCTAAAAGATCCGCAAGGACATCTTTGTTATCATCTTACTAATGGCTGTGATACTGTAGTTGACAAAATAAATACTGTGACTTCGGTAAGGGAATGGTCGTGTCTGCAGATAAAATGAGAAAGGTAATAAATTAAATTATTACAAGGGATAGAGCCATATGATACATTATGCTACCATAATTGACTTATTTAATATGGGCTAAAGTAGGAATTTACAACTAAAATGACTCTGTAGGTTGGTCGGGGGAGTGACACAGTCCCTGTGCAATTTTTTTGAGGGGTTCGTATAAATATAATATTTAGCTGAAAACTGAAATTCTTTCCTATAGTAGCTATAGATTCATAAACTGATGTATTTCATTTTCCATAAAATATTGTTATATATATTATTATGTGACATTATAGACAAAACATCGCTTCTGCTATCCGTGAGCTATGTATGTTCCATTATCTTAACAATGTTGAGTGCATGATCTATTCCTGTATCTAACCTAAATTTAATACTGTTACTTCCAGGATTAGTTTCAGTCACCTTGAAATATTCAGTTCCATGGAATACACAGTGAGAAGCAGGCCATAGTATTTAGTATATGCATTTGGGTGTGATGCTTAGTTACCCTACAATTATAACAACAAATATTAACCTGCGATTGACAAGTATTTATATATGTGTCTAGGTCATAGCGTTTTAATGAAATTACGGCTATAACAAAGTGTATGACGACTTACATTTCTACCTTTGACAGAATCCATTTGGATTTTTTGATAAATACTCTTACTTATAAAGCATGATTTAAAACCCGTATAGATACTGGTGACTGAAGAAACGAAATATTACTTCACATATCAATTTCTGACGTTTTCAACTCTAAGCTGTTAGAATACCCGATGAAGCCAGTATCTATAAAAGGTCCAACTTTTACAGTAATTTATAGTACCATCTTAGTAGTAGTAGTGAGTATTTTAACAGGCAATTATCGAGACGGAAAAAGAGTGCAAATTCCATAATTAACCTTGAGTTTCTATGTAAACTACAAGGCAAATAACGATATAGATTGTAGTCGCTCTTACTGAATGAAAATAAATTAGTTTTAGTGGGGTGACGTAGCTCAACATATCAAACTAATTGTTCCTTTTGATATACAAACCACACATTTGGAAGATGTGAAAAAATATATCTTAGGATTAGAATTGGGTTTTGGCCCATGGCAAATTAGCACCCTGATGGCCGTAATAGCCATTTTTATAAATGGCCACCATTAGTTGGTCAAAACATTATAAATGATTGAAGTCACATGCAAAAATGGACATAACTGAGATTCTAATAACCCTGATGAGTAATTTGTCATTCCAACTAGCGTAGTGTCTTCATTTAAGCACTACACACACCAATTTGTATACAGTTCTGTGCGCGCATGACAAGTAATCTTTAACTTAGATCCCTAGTTAAATTGTTTATTTAAAGATCCGTCCAAGTCCGCAATGTAATAACTTGTCACATTGCAACTTCAAATGTTATGAATATGTATTATTGGACTGTTACCTGATGATGAAGATAAAGAGAACTCAGTGAATAATAGTGTGGACAACATATCCTGAGCTACATACCATGCAATCCACCATCCTGCTGGAAGAAAATAAATCTTCCCAGGTGCCGTACTCCCCCTATTCCATGAGAGTGCCTACACGGTGGCAATGGTCAAACACTTAACGCTGGGTAGACGCCAGTAGTAACATTAGTCCAACCTGTATACGCCATTGCTAAGCAGATCCAGTGGAAGTGTATAAAGAGGACAAGTTTGTTGTGATGATTGGAGTGTTGTACATAGAGATGGCCGCTCTGAGGAACCTGAGTGATTGGATGTAAGGTAGTGGCTGGGTTGAAGCACTGGTACAACCAGATATCAGAACACATGGCATTGGTGACTTCTTCTAGGATGCAGCACATCTTGCACGCACCAGACGTACCCACCAAGTAACAGCTGCAACATGATCCATGCTACAGTGTAGGTCTTCCAATAATTGTGACACGGATACAGAAGATGAGTCTTTGGGATTTGATGAATGGTGCTCAAAGAGAGAAGAGAACTGCCCTGAATTCCAGTACTGAGCAACAGTCATTTCATTAGAGTTGTGTTTACTGATATTTGTGCGATCCCAGCGGCAGTCCTCCTTCAGCATGTACCTCGATGCTCTAACAGAACTTTCCCGGTAGGTCTTATAGACAACCCTAGAGCACTCCGGCAGTGGATGGTAGCTGGTCATGAGGGTGCTGCTCTGATTAGGGACTTTGAAGATGCACCCTAGTTCATGGGAAGACGAGATGAGGTGCTCTACCATTACCAGACAGCAAGCGTAAAGAATGCATTTAGGAAAGACGTCTGCTCACTCGTGAACGTAATGAAATCACTCAGTAACCTATTCGAATAGGAACGCGAAGACCTACCTGTCCTTGACAGGAAAGAGATTGCGGATCCATCGTCTGTCGAGGCTGTTAAGAAGGCACAGAACATAGGCCAATAATAGTTCCAAACATTCACAAAGGAATGTCTTATAGAGAGAACAAAGCCCATTGATGAAACAATCCACCGCAATTGGTTGAAACTAAGGACAAGCAGCATCTAACATCAATGAAAAGAGATGTCGAGCTGTTCTCAAGACTACCTTAACTGTCAAGCGAGCGATAGCAATATGTAATACTTATTTCAGTATAAGAGCCAAGGATGACCTCCAGCGGTCTCCGATGGAGGAATATTACATATTGGTACTAAGAGTGATACTTTAGCTTGTCTGGAGGACCAGTATCCATATCAGACTAAGACCACTGATTATACCTGTACAATTCTTGATGGGGCGGTTTTCATTCAGATGATGAAGCCAGAAGCAGCCAAGACATTTGATTAATATGCCCAGTAGGGTATTCATTATATATAGTTCTTCTCAGCTGCGCAGTGTGTCGCATGTGGACCTCGGTTAGGATACTTACAAGGATGACTCCTTGAAAGACACAACAAGAGCCTGTCGTGGAAAGAGTATAAGAAGGCATTTAGTTGGGAAGGTTGCCGTAGTAGGAAAGTAGAAGTGGGTTCACGGCAACACGATATAAATATTGAGTTTACTCTCCAAGGTCCTCCTTCGGGTGTTCTGTAAGGAAAACCAGGAAGTTATCCTCACCGATCGAACGGTGGTGCTCAGTCGTGAAGAAGCTGATAGTCGTATGCTACTGAACATATCACACGCTGCACAGGATGGCCACCACCATATACTCATTCTGTCTGTTGACACCAGTAATGTGATATTGGCTCTGTTTTCCATAAATCATATACCGTGTGAATGTAAACTGTGTCTAGCATTCGGAACTGGCAAGAGCTTTAGCTACCTGGTGACCCACCAAATAGCCGCGAGCCTTGGACAAGGGATGTCATATACCCTACGAATGTTTCATGCTTTGACAGGCTGCGACGCTGTATCCAGATTTGCTGGACATAGAAAGAAGACAGTATCGAAAACACAGAGGTCACTTGCGGAACTTACAGACGCACTGCTGATGCTTGTAAATGGAACAAATGAGATCCCCAATGACGCACTGAACATAATTAAGAGGTTTGTCATACTTCTGTTTAACAAAACTAGCACTTGCACCAAAGTGAACAATGCAAGAAGAAAGTTTTTTCCACGCAAAAACTCGGTTCAGCAAATCCGGCCCATAGAGCTACAAGACACTGTGCTACCATCACCAATTAAGTGGGGGTGAGTGAACAGAGAAAGACAATATGAGTCCCACTGGACTACATCAAAATCATTCAACAAACTGGTCTCTTCTAACCGGAAGAATGGTTGCAGAACGTGTTGCAAGTTCAACAAGGGTGTACTTCAGTGCACTAGCCTCTGCTTCTGTGTGGAAGAGTGCCCCAGCTGACTCCAATATAACTCATTTACTCAAACATTACAGTACCACGCAATGATCCATGGGAAGTTATTGAGTTGTCACGTGATTAATATGTGCTATTAGATTTATTCAAATAGTATTCAGCAGTAACATTAATATTCTTAAATAACTTAGATAGCAAAGTTAACAACTTCAGTACTTTCACTGAACATTGTCACGTGGTCTATGCTAATACGTAACAGTACTTGCTACAGCTGAGGGTTTTACTATAACATTACTATAACATAGAGAGACAATCTCGCACTTTTGTTGCGTTTTGTTTCACTTATAAATGCATTACATTGTAATAAACCCATTTCCACTCTACATTGTATGTAAATAATATTTGTTGTCCTGAAAACATGGAAAGAACAGCTTGTAGGCGTGAAAATGTTCTATGCCATTTTCGAAAATGGATGCTATGCTAGTTAGGATGCCAATTTGCAATGGCCTAATATCCATATTTCTTCTAACTGTATTACGCTATGTGTGTACCAAATGTGGTGCTTGTATTATAAAACTAACAATAGGTTAATTATGCCGCCCCAATAGTACCAGGTTTATCTCATATAATCCTAACCAAGCAATCAAAATAACAATAACGCAGTGACAGTATTCACATCAACACACATAAAGATCAATTATAGTTGATTATATCCAGATTTCTATTCCTAGTTCATGCCATGATAGGTTTATCAATTGTGTTAGTATAATGCATCAAAATGGTCCAACCATGGTGATAATATAATTAATCGCCTTTCTCTGAGTATCTGCAGACAGAACCATTCCCTGCCGAATTACAGGGGTTTTGTTATAACTCACTGCATGACATCCATTGATAAGATGGAAAAACATATACACGGTTGCTCGCACATCTTCGGAACAGATGTATCATTGGGAAGTCCATGGTGTTTTGACGTTATCAATAATTTCCTGACACAAACTGTTCAGGCTTATTAGTATTCTGGAGCTAGTCAAATCATGACATTATTAATTGGAACGTAATCTACACGCTGAAGGGATACTCTAGACATAAATTAATTTCCCCTTACAGTATATATATATATATATATATATATATATATATATATTGCTCAATTATTCCCACTTCTACTAATGGCATATCAACATATACACACCTTTTTTACAAAAAACAAATTGCAGGTATTTAGTTAGGAAAATTGTTAGTAGAAGACTAATCCATTTAACGAGACATCAGAAAACATCCCAAGCTACTGAATTGTGTTAGTTTATATCATATATTTAGTCGTACCGAGCCCTATGTCCTTAATTAGCTCCAGAAGCTATTATGTAAACTGGGTTTTGACCAATGAAAATGTTTTATTATATATATATATATATATATATATATATATATATATATATATATATATATATATATATATATATTAACATTAATGTGTTTTTATTGCATTTATATTGTTGTTTGTGTTATTATTAAATTAATTTTATATTGTTGAACTCAAATTTACTTTCAGAAAGTGGTGTAATGGCGAAGACACAGAGTTGACTCTTTAACATAACTTAACAATTATTTCAGTAAATATAAATGTTATTAGATAACAATTATCGATTAATATTATATAAATCCCATTATTTGAGCTTCACTTTAACTAGTTAATTGATAATTCCTCAGGAAATTGAGATTCATGTTAACTTCAACTACTTATAACAAAACTCTTTGAAGAATAAATATATAATTAAATGGATTACAAATGAAAGAGGTTTTTTTGTATCGTTGTTCTTCTATGATTATTTCTGTTTTTGCCTTTGTTATGACCACTGATTAAGATAGTGGTTGGTGATTAATTCGATGATGGGCATAGACAACCAAAATTATAAACAAAGTGATATGCAAATACACACTCCTCATCTATATCCTCATCTAAACGTAGAAGGAAAGGAATAAGTAAACAAGGAGCCAGGCTGATAGATAGATAACAATTGAGAGTGGCAAAAACCATAGAGAGATATACAACAATATATCAATATCTACAGTCATTAATCAACATGCACAAACAGGCATGCGGATAAACAGGAAACTAAAAGGTAAGACACAACATATAGTGCAGAGGAAGCTAAATAATGTGATAGTCCGATATATATTTACAAAGTCTGTTAATCAGTTAAGTGAGTGACACGGTAATATTCTTTTTTTAGAAAGGGATATATATATATATATATATATATATATATATATATATATATATATATATATATATATATATAAAAATAAAATAGATATATATAATATATATATATTGATAAGATAGATAGATAGATAGATAATGATAGATATATAGATAATAGATATATAGATATATAGATAGATAGATAGATAGATAGATAGATAGATAGATAGATAGATAGATAGATAGATAGATAGATAGATAGATATATAATATATATATATAAGATAGATAGATAGATAGATAGATAGATAGATAGATAGATAGATAGATAGATAGATAGATAGATAGATAGATAGATAGATAGATAGATAGATAGATAGATATATAGATAGATAGATAGATATATAGATAGATAGATAGATAGATAGATATATATATATGTAATAGATAGATAGATAGATAGATAGATAGATAGATAGATAGATAGATAGTATATAGATAGATAGATAGATAGATAGACAGAGTTTACGTTTTAGATGTTTGTTGTCAGGTCGTATGTCAGTAGGGTACAATATTCTTATGATAGATCGAAGGTGACTATCAAAGTATTGAGCTTATGTCGTTTTTGAAAGTTAGTTGGAGCTCATTCAGAGCACATTATCTGTATGCAGAAGAAAATGAGACAGTTGAAGCATCATTTCTATCTATCTGGTTAGATTTATTTGTTTCATCAAATATTTCGTCTGGTGGTGAACTATGAATAAGAAGAAGCTAACATCAAATAAGAAACGATAGCAAATATCCCCTTCTGTGTAGCTACCTTGGGGATGATGAGGGGGTTTGCGTGTCTCAATCACCCCGTAAGCTATGTCGGCGTGGGCTTAATATCCTGACAGGTTTAGCTAAGGCGGACAGGTTTCAGAGGAGGGACCGGACGAAATCTACCACCTGGTCCTCAACGTTAAGGGTTGAGCGTGGGTATAATAAACCCACCCGGTAAAACTAGCCTGTAGCCATATTTGCCGCTGGATATAAAAGAGGGCAACAAAGAGAAAGTCTTAAATTAAAACAACAGCAGCGCATCAGGTAAATTAATTATGTATTACACCTTGCTTCACATTAATTATTTCAATCCTTCACATGTACAAATATTTAGATATCGACGTATACAAATATATAGCCAATGTTATGTTGGGGACATACGACATTTATGTAGATGAAATTGCCTCTTACCAACTGAACTCTAGCAATTCTACGTTATTGTGCATTCAAATCTGACCAATTACAGAACATCAAAGGTGTAACATGAAAGAAATCTGATAGTTCGTTTGTTGTACATGTAGCTCTAATAAATGTAATGATATATTATGTATATGAGGATTTAATGGGTAAATAATCAGATGCAAAATGGCAAACAATAACAAAAGTGAAATAATGGCCACTACCAGCTGTCATAGAGAAAACATATCTAATTGATAGCCGAAGACAACATCGTCCCAACCGATATATAAGGAGAGAAAGGGAGAGACAGAAAGAACGTGTATGTGTGCATGTATGTGTGTGTGTGTATGTGTGTGTGTGTGTGTCTCGAACCGTGAATTCAAACTCTGGACGACTCTTTAGGGGATTGAATCCAATGTGGCGACCTTTCATGCTGAGACTGTGTAATGTCGCACCATTCAGACTAACCAAGCTAAGACATTTACCAGTGACTTTATTTATAAGACAAAGCATCACAAAAAACTTAATTGTAATATGTTCTATAAACGAAACATTAAAAAAAATACAGGATTTGATGGTACATAGTCATAGACCCGAATGAATATGTCTTGATGCACACATGTTATATTATCATTCAGGCAGAATAGATCATATGTGATTCCTCTAAAAGAAGCTTTAATAATACAATGCTAGATTTCTTTTGAGCCTTGGAAGCTTGTTCTTTGGGCTAATGGAATGTAGCACATGTCATTGGCTATCTTTGATAAGCTGCATAAAGGATAATATAAGACTATGACGAAATGTTAAAAATAGAAAATCCTTTTTATGTTACATGCATTGAATAATTAGTGAGTGTTGGTTATTTTGCCCCTTTTTGGCCGTTCGTGACCTTTACAAGAAACATTTATCTTTTTACATTTAATAGACCGCACCACGAGAACATAAGATGCCCGTGATTTCCGGTTTAAAGTCAATCTAAATATATTAATAACTACAAATATTCTTGATAAAAGCGGGTGTATGCATAAGGGTGTGTCCGTTTGTGTGTGTGTGTGCGTGAGATTGTGCGCATGAGTGTATGTGTTTGTGTGTGTGTTAGTCTGGCTTACATTTCTTTATGTCTGATTGTCTGTTTGTATGTCTGTCTTTTGGATCTGATTGCATTTCAGCCTGTCTGTAACTATATATGTATGTCTATTAATATATATGTTTGTCTGCCTGCCTGCCTGCCTGTCTATATGTCTGTCTGTCTTTCATCTCTCTCTCTCTCTCTCTCTCTCTCTCTCTCTCTCTCTCTCTCTCTCTCTCTCTCTCTCTCTCTCTCTCTCTCTCTCTCTCTCTCTCTCTCTCTCTCTCTCTCTCTCTCTCTCTCTCTCTCTCTCTCTCTCTCTCTCTCTCTCTCTCTCTCTCTCTCTCTCTCTCTCTCTCTCTCTCTCTCTCTCTCTCTCTCTCTCTCTGTATGTGTGTGTCTGTGTCTGTCTGTCTGTTTGCAGGTAACCTGGTGTTAAAAACTGCCGGTGGTCTCTATCCAAATGAGGATCTCCATGCTAATACGTTTTTGGACCTTCTTACTATCACTATATATATATATAATATTCTTTGCTGGCATAATTCCAAATCTACATAATTAAAATTCTGCTTAATTAATGATGTGGTGGCGAAATATCATTCTCGAAATTGGTTTCAGATACATATCAAATGTATTACTGGCTTTTGTCACTGCAGGAAATTTAACTTGAGGATTACAGCTAAAGTAAGATTATCATTTTAATTGATTGAATCACCTAGGTAGATTATTTACAGAATACAAACATTCTGTTGATTGTTTGCTCTCATTTTTGATGTAATTATCTCTGACAGATGAGTGACACCTTTCATAATGTATTTATAATGAGAATGAATATATTTGGCAGCGTTATTAAATATTAAAATAATAATTATGTTGGTCGAAAAAGACAGGATGATTTATTCTAATTTGAATAAAATACAAATTGTTGTGTAAAAGACATGAATCGCTTTAACAAAGGTAAATAAGAACGATAACTGTTAGGACTAGAGGTCTGTGGCCATGCATTAATAACGTTGAAAACTCTCTCTAAAAGTAATATCGATCTCAGAAATATTGGCATATGACCCTCTCTGGAGACTGAAATTGATCGAGGCTGTGTGATTAATTTGAGGTCCTCAAGTATGATGATGCTGTCATTGCAGGACTTTTTTCTCATAGACAACATTTCTCTACCCAACAACAGCTTATGGACCAAATTCTTTAGTAATGTGCACAACCAATAAAATGAAAATCTAATAATATTTCAATGCACGAATTTGTTTCCAGCATTTAGATATTATGCGAATGAATGTTATCACTATCTGACATGTTATAAAGGCAGTAATAATAATACAATTGCTATTTCTAAGATATTACTCACAACTAAATTATTACTATCGTGAAGTACTTTCCGATTTAATAATAAAACATAAGCTTGGTCAATTAAGAAAGACCCGCCCAGATATCGCTGTCATCTTATCACTGGATTTGATACTGTTGTCGAGAAGTGAAACATTGTAACTTCGGTCAGGGAGTGATTGTGTCTGCAGATATTAAGAAAAAGGGAAAGGTCATTAATTATGTGGCCACCAGGGAAAGAACCACCTGATACATTATACTAACACAATTGACAGACGTGATATGATCTGAACCACGGATGAAGCATTAGGATATTGTCGAATACAATGACTCAGTAAGTGGGTAGAAGAAGTGTTGATAGTAACTGAGTGATTGTTAGTTTTGGTATTGTGTTAATATAATGTCGCCTTATATAAAAACTGGATTTCCTTTCCTACAGTAGATATCCCTGACACCGGATATTCATTTGATCATTGTGTGGATATATGAAAGCCACCAATCATTATATGGTTTGGGGTTTAGAGTAATGCCTCGACATTATGTTTTTTGTTGTTTGATGAATATAAATATAAATATATATATATATATATATATATATATACGCGCGCACACACACACATGCACACATTCATACACTCAAATTCACACTATTACACACAATAGAAATATAGCACGCACTTACTTACTGGGACACACACACACACACACACACACATATATATATATATATATATATATATATATATATATATAGAAAGAGAGAGAGAGAGAGAGAGAGGGGGGGTCAAAATATCATAATTGCCATAAAGAAATGGGAAACAAATTATTACTCTGACATTTACATATTCACAATTTAATAAACCAAATCAAGGGTAAACATTATTATTTTCTTACTATTATCCATCATTTAATATTAATATTAATATAAAGCAAGAAATTATCTTTCAATACAGACTTATACATAACATAACATAAACTTTTAGGATTATTCGTTTAGTTGTTTTCTTTTCTTTTTTCTTCAATATAATGTGTTATCCATAAAGAAACCTGTGTATATGTGTTTATGCGTACGCGTACCTTCATCCATATACATGGGGCATCCAATCCATATAGTTCTCTGTGACCATGGGTACACATATACATGATTTACTTTAATCCACTTAACATAAGATAATGTTAGATAACTATTATTGTGTATATCAATATAAAACTAAAAATACATGTTGACTGCTAAATATTTTTAATGGAATACCATGATACAAACCTCATCTATGGTATAATAGTTACAACCGTAAATGAGATAAGTAAATGCAATAAACATATACATTTTCCCCTTTTATCTTCACATATCTCAAATTTTCTTTAAAGGTGGCTCACCACAATCTTTTTTATTATCTGTAACTATTGGATGGATATATTTAACACAATAATATGATATATTAACTATATATATATATATATATATATATATATATATATATATATATATATATATATATATATATATAAATAATATAATCAATAATTAAAACAATAACTTAAAAAACTGGTAATCATTTTTAAAAACCCAAAAAGGTTTAGCAGTACATTAGTGCAGGTTTTATACTCCTTGAACCTTTGTTATATTTGATCCTTTTCTCTTCTCTCTCTTTCTTCTCTCTCTCTCTCTCTCTCTCTCTCTCTCTCTTCTCTTTTCTATCTATCTATCTATCTATCTTCATCTCTCTCTCTTCTCTCTCTCTCTCTCTCTCTCTCTATCTATATATTATATATATATATATATATATATATATATATATATATATATATATATATATATATATCTCATCTCTTCTTTCTAACTCTGCTTGCATAAAGACAGATGTTTCGTGTCGGTTTCTCCTTTGCCTACTATTTTTTCTAGCTGTTTCTGTTTATATTAGCGGATGTGTAATATGCTATGTCCCATCTTAGATTCTTCTTTGATCTCTGTCGTGATGTCCTTCCAGATCAAACTCGTGATACGAAGCCCAGACTAATGAGAGTAAAACTCACACGTTCTGTCACGTCGTAGTTATCAGCAAATACACAGAGTGTGGCGATCTATTTGACATAAACATGTGTCAGGGGAGTGGCTTATGTCAATAATAGATTAGTTTCTATTAGTTACAGGCTGCTGCTGCTGGCAGTATAACTCTTCAGATGAGCTTCCTACAATATAAATTACATGACCTTGTAGAGAACTCTATGCATGTTTCTGTTTATAGCAGAGAATACATACAATATTTTGAACTTGGAATTAATCATTAAATATATGGGACTTGAAAAGAAATGTCTTCATGGAACAGCAAGGAAAACAAGCTGGTGCATACCATCGTAAATTCATATGTATAAACAGATCCAGGACACACCCTTACTCCCATGAGAGTATACAAAGCATGCGGCCACTATATGGGCAAATCTTTACTAAGACACATAGTCATCACGTCCTGTCACGTACTGATTTGTGGCTCAGTGAACCAGCCCATATATGGCAGGATTGAAGCTTCGGAGCCTCAAACCAGCTAACATTTCCATTAATCATTATTTATGAAATAAGTGATATATTATTGCTAACAATAGAAATGCGATATTTTAGTTATGGCCAGACTCGGATTTGAATTCTGCCTCAAGAAGTCCATAGTCAAACATTAATTAAAATAAAGGTAACTCTAAAGATTATACAAAATCTCCATATTACCTCCACTAGATACTATATGTGATGGAGGGAGTTTATTAACTTGATATCCTCAAATCTGATGACAAGAAGATAGGATCTAGTGTGTTTATATTGTTGTTACAGGATTGTTTTCTGTGATATAGACGAAGTTTCTTTTGCTGACTTGACACCTGCGTTTGGTAATTGTCACGCCCAATAAAATAACACTCGAATCACATAACAATGGCTGAATTTGTTTGCAGCGTGTAGATATAGTAACAGTAGATGGCATAAGAATGTACCAACGTATATACGCCGAAATAATTATAATTATAATAATAAAACTACGGACCCTAAAATATTAAGTGTTAACCGGTTCATCTTCTACTTATGCCCACCGTCTGTCTTGGGAATAGTCCGTTGAACAAAGCCTTCCAGAGTCTTTTTTCTTGGGCCTTTTTGCGAGCTCCCTCCTGCTCTACCATGTCCTTATGTTTCTTAGGAGATCCCTTATCCGGGTATTTCCTGAGTATCCTTTTTTATTTCCTTGGGGGTTCCATGTTACGGCGTTCCAGATGATAATTGATAGTAGCTTCTGGAGTGTGTACCCAATCCACCCAATCGTCTCCCCTTCTGATATCATATCCAACATTCAGTTGGTGTGTCATCTCCGATACGTCACTATTAATAATGGTAACTGGCCAGCGAATCTGAAGGATTCTTCTCGGGCAATTATTGATAAAGGTCTGTAATTTATTGGTGGTGATGTCAGTTGTCCTCCATGTCTCTACTCCATACAGCAGTTCAAATTTCACATTGGAGTTAAACAGACGTATCTTTGTATGTATTGACAACATCTTCGCTACCAGTTCACTTGTCCTCTCCTGCATATGTTAATGGTTGTTGCACAGCAGTGCCAGATCCTCGACAAAGTCCAGGTCTTGAAGTTGCGTTTTTAATGTCCACTGAATTTCATGTTATCTGTTTTGTGCATTTCTTCATAATACAATCAATGATCAGAAGGTAGAGTAATGGGGACAATAAGCAACTTTGTCTAATTCCAGTCTTCACCTTGGTTAGCTTGCTTGGTTAATTGTCCTCCGTGCTTGGTTAATATGCCAAAATATCTCAGAGGTTTCCATGCTGTATCCCTGCTAATGCTGTCAAACGCTTTTTCATAGTCAACACATTTGATGTAGAGTGGGGAGTTCCATTCCAAGGATTGCCCTACTATGAGGCGTTGTGTCGCAATCTGATCTATGCATGATCTGTTTGGGCAAAATTCAGTTTATTTATCACTCAGCCATGGGTCAATTTAACCTTTCGTGCTTTCCACAATTATTCTGCTGAAAACTTTCCCCAGCACTGACATAAATGTGTTTACTCTGTAGTTGGAATAGTTGTAGAGGTCTCGTTTTTGGGGAGTTTTATGAGATATCCTTCTCCCCAGACCGATGGCACTTCTTCATTTTGCCAAATCTATGTAAAGAGAGAGTGCTATTGCTTCACAGACGTGTCCGTGTCTGTATTGAGTGCTTCTACTAGGGTGTCGTCCGGCCCTGTTGCTTTATTATTTTTCATGAGCTTTATGGCCCTCCTGATTTCTTCAATGGTAGGCTTGTAATATTTGATGGGTAGATTCATTGTTGCTGGTGTTACGTCTGGTTCAGTGTGGTAGGTCTGTTCAGACGTTCTTCAAAATCAGCCCATCTACTGAGTTGTTGCTGAGTTTGTGTGATGTTCCTTCCCTGCTTCTCTTTAAGGGGTTGTTCTACTTCTCCTCCCAGACCGTCGATGTTGTTTCATCTGTCTATTTTGCACTCTTCTTTACCTTTAGGTTGGCCTTTAAGTTATCTTACTGTGTCTGTGAGGTTATCGCTCCTATTCGAGTGTTGTTTACTACTGATTTCGTATCCTCCCGCAACTGCGTCCTGCCCCTGGTTCCTGTTATGGTTTAACTTTGCTGTGGCAACTTCTTCAAGCCATGGCAACGGCGTATGGATCATTACTACAACATCAGCATTAAATATTCTAAAAGATCCACAGAAACATCGTTGTTATCTTACTAATGCATGTGATGCTTTCTTTGACAAAAGACACCCTGTAACATTGAATAGTAAATGGTCGTATCTGCAGATAAAAGGAGAAATACCATTAATTATATTATCAAATGGGATAGAGCCATCTGACACATTATGCTAGCATATTGACAGATTTGATTTGGTCTGAAACATAAATTTGTTTAAATTAACAAGAATGACTGTGTATATGGGTGGGGAGTAGCACAGTCATTAGTTGCTGTTTAAGTATTACTTTAATTTGTGGTTTATTTTAATGTTGTCTTTCGCTGAAAAGCTTCCTATAGTAAGTCCCTGACAACGGAGTTAACTGTGTCAATGTATAAAATTGGAAAATCATTAATCATCTTGGGTGAACTTTCGCTAAATTATTCAACAGGTGACACTGCCACCTTTTTGATAATCTATCTACGAGTTGATATTGTATTTGTAAATCGAAATTTCTTCCAAATACAAAATACAAATACAAAAGCGCTTTAGTTTAATGTACTTTTTACGTGACAACATTTAATTACACAAATGATTTCAATTCTTGAAATGTAGAAACATTATTTACAAATTGATATGCATAATAATAGTTAGGTAAACGGGAAATGTGTGTAGATGATGCGGAGTATTACTAACTCAACCCCAGTAATTTGCCATCACATCATACGACATAAAACGTGGAATATGAAAGAAATTTGATAATTCATTTGTTGTACATGTAGAGCTAATACAAGTAATACATTGTGTTAACTAGGACCATTAATAAGTAAACAAACAGATGATGCAAAACAAGCAAAAACAGTCCTACTACAAACTTCACGGGAAATAATGCCTACTAGAGTCTAGCTGCTGTTATTGAGAATGGAATATCAAACTGACAGCCAAAGAGCACATCGTCTTAACAAAGGAACGAACGGGACAAACACACAGTAATAACCGGCGCTTAGGGTCTTTATAGTTGACAATCTACAACTTACTAATCCCAGTTCAGGTCATATCAAGTTCGTCAATAATGCTAGTAAAATGTATCAAATGGCTATATTCCTGGCGCCGTTAAAACTAATGACATTTCTCCAAACGTTCTCAGCCAGATAACGAGGTTTCTATTGTTAATGAGTGCGTAACACTCTTTGGCACGACGACAACAATTTCTGGACTGAATTGGTGATGGATCCCAATAACAATAATAATAATAATAATAATAATAATAATAGTGTACATTTAATAAAAAAGCCCTTACTAGCAGGAGACATTCAAAAGCGTTGTACAAATAATATGCAGTATGATAATACCACAAATAATATGTCGTAAAATATTAATTAAAAGATAATTATTATTTATCTGTGAAAGCAACATTGAAATGTGTGTGTGTGTGCCACTGTGTGTGTTGTTTGTGTGTTTTTGTGTCAGTGTTTTTTGGTGGGGTGTGTGTATGTATGTATGTATGTGTATGTATGTAGTGTGTGTGTGTGTGTGTGTGTGTGTGTGTGTGTGTGTGTGTGTGTGTGTGTGTGTGAGTCTATATGTGTGTGTCTGTTTTTCATCTCTATGCATTAATGTATTATTTGTCTCTACCCAACAGCCAAGTTCCTCTCCGTTGACAATTTAGATATAACATGTCATTTGTGTGGTAATCATACAGGGACAAAAAGGAATAAAGCTTTAGTAGTATGTCATGGGCTTACTCCAAATCACAGAATAGATATAGACTGATGGTCTTCGTATTTCGACACCCTAATACAGGTAACATCCGTTATCAGGGATATACTGTACGAAAAGAAATCCATTTGTTAGCTAAAGAAGACATTACACTAACCCAACAACAATACTAATAACAATCACACGGTGACTATGCCCAATCCCTCAACTATCTACTGAGCCATAATAGTCGACAATATCCTGATATTACATCCTTTGTTCAGGCCATATTAAGTCTGTCAATTATGTTACCATCATGTATCAGATGACTCTAACTCTGATGGCCATCGAATTAATGAGACCTTTCCCTTGACGGAGGCTCTACGTTTCTCTTATCAACAACAATATGAAATCCAATGATAGGATAGCAACGATATCACGACGAATCTTTGCTATATGATAAGGCTGATGTTTTATTACCGAATCAAAACATATTTTATCATTGTAATACTTACCTATCATATCATGTTGACACTTAATATTTTAGATATAACAAGTTATTATTATTATTATTATTATTATTATTAGTAGTAGTAGTAGTAGTAGTAGTAGTAGTAGCACTATTATTGCTGCCTATAAAAGTTGCAAAATGTTGATAATATCCACCGTTATGACATTTATATGCTGCAAACAAATTCAGCAATTGACATGTAAGTATAGTTTCAGATTTTGCTTAGGTAAGTTACTTATGTCAACACACTTTAAACTATCAAATTAATCAAACAACCTATATCACTACTAGGCTTTGGAGAGGGTGATAAGCAAAATGTTGGAGATATATATTACCTTTAAAACCACTTATTAATTATTCAAATCCTAGCTCAGCCATGAGTAAAATGTAAAAGTTATATAGTTATCAGTAATATGATTTTTCAAAACTTTTCACGTCCTAGGAGCTGATTGCCGAAATATTTATCTTCGTACATTGCTGTGTGGCCTTTTGACACCATGAAAGAGGAACAAGACTAATATAGCAGTATTATAACTGGTTTATATATATAATATATATATATATATATATATATATATATATATATATATATATATATATATACCTTTGGATCAAATCGTTTAGATACAGTAATGTTGTTCCAAATAGTACTTGGAAAGTATGAAACAAGATATTGTACAGAAAGACCATAGAAAGACAGTACAGCTGGAAACAAACTGGTGCTATACGTTTCCTTTTGCGAGTATTTGTCACCAGACATGCAACATCATTCTCAACTGGCTGTAAGTGGTTTGCAGAAAGATGGGTATAGTATATAACATTGCGTTGCCATAGTCCAGTTCAGAAGTAATACGAGCTTAGACAGTTGTTGCATATCTCACCATTTATATACTTATGAATAAGTCCCATGTTTCTTATTTGATAATAAGCGGTTTTACATATGAAATTGATATAAACTCTAGATTTCTTAGGGATATGGACAAGTTTATATAACCTGATCTTACCTTAATGTGAAGATTTTCAGTTTTCTTAACATGTTGTTTGGATGAGAAAACAATGGATTCAGTTTTAACTTTTTTTTCAATTTCGGCATATTGCTGTTCATCCAAATGCCTAAGCTTTAAATACAAGCTTAATTTGAAAACACATTTCATCCCATTTTATATGGCTTCAAGGTCACGTACATTTAGGTATCATCGTTATGACCATGGTATTTAATATTCAGTCGTCTATTAATATCACCAAATACCTTGTTTGCGTCGAATAATTCTTTCTTTCTAAGAAGGATCCCTGAGATACATCTAATTGAGGACCTACACCCGTTGATGTTTTATTCGTCACTGAAGCAAACTGAGTTTTGTCGGTGAAGTGCGACTTTACACAAGTTAAGTTATTTTTCTTGATTCCAAACGCAACTTTCAAGCGCTTCAGTGGTATCGGATAATAGATTACATGGCAAGCTGTAGATAAATCAAGCATAATTAAAACAGTCATGGATCATTCTTCAAAAGCCTCAGCAATGTCATTGTGTACTTTCAAAAGAGCAGATTATGTTGAGTGATATATACGATAAGCAGACCGAAATCTGTCATTCAGGTTATTGTGCTCTTCAATACGCCATGCAATCAAATTTTCAAAACGCTTAGGGATGAAAATAAGTTTTAAAAGGACGCGATAGTTCTTCATATCTTAAATATTCAATCCATATAGCTTAAGCAGTGGGGTTATTGTGGCTCGTTTCACACACAATGCATCACTTACTCATGCATTCATCTGTTGATAATGTCTGTTTTCAGTGGCAATAGTTGATCCACGCATTTCTTCTACAGACAAGTAGCCGGTGAATCCAAGGCATCACTGACCCATCCATTCATCTATTGATAGTGTCTGTTTTCAGTGGCAGTAGTTCACCAACACATTTGACTTAAAGCCAAGTGGGCAGTGGATCCAAGGCATCACTGACCCATCCATTCATCTATTGATAGTGTCTGTTTTCAGTGGCAGTAGTTCAGCAACACATTTGACTTAAAGCCAAGTAGGCAGTTGATCTAAGGCACCACTGACCCATCCATCATTATCTTTTACCTAACACGAAGAACATTTTTCAGTTCTGCAAGATTGAGGGATCAGTGAGTGTTTTTGTGATGATTAACACTTGTCTGTGTTGATGTAAATCTCTCTATCTCTCTCTCTCTCTCTCTCTCTCTCTCTCTCTCTCTCATATATATATATATATATATATATATATATATATATAATATATATATATATATATATATATATATATATATCTTATCTCTCTTGATCCCTTTCTATCTTTTCTTATATTTATAATAGATAATATCCACCTTATAAATGTCCCTCTTTAATGTGTTTTTGTTTCCCTATGTTCATGTATGTCCAGATCAAACTTACAATATAGGGGGTGGACTAATGACCTGAAAAATTTTAACGTCCTGGTACCCAGTGATAATTCCAAAATAAGGAAAGGGTTAGTTATAATGGCTGAAGCAATATGTTTTGGTTTTAGAAACAATGATATATAAATTACATTGATGATACTCTAATACAATTTGGCCAATTTAAAGCTCTTCACTGGTTTATTTCAATCGGGTATACTACATCCAAATGCATTGTATGAAAATTGATGATAATCAAAGTATTAAAACTTATTAATGAAGAAATAAGCTATTTATAAAACCCGTTAGTAAAATTATAACACTTAGAGGAATATAATCAGAATATTTCATTCAAACCAACATATTCTATAAGTAAGAAATTCTTATTATTTGGTTTCTTGTTGAATATATGTATCCTATATTTGGAAATGTATCCAGTTGGTCGGTCCCTTTTATTCTGTCTGAATAAGCCTTAATCGCCGGTAAAAATATAACATTGTATAACATAACTTAACATAACATAACAATTCATAACATAACATAACATAACATAACATGTCATTGCCTAGCATAGCATGTCATGTCATTGCATAGCATAGCATAGCATAGCATAGCATATCATAGCATAGCATAGCATAGCATAGCATACGCATAGCATACCGTAACATCACATAACATAGTATCATAAATAATATTAATAATACTTTCAGTAATTATAATAATAATATTTAGGGAGATATGGAAATATTCTTTATTATACATTCCGACTCTGCTAAGGGTGAACAGCTTTAAAATTATACACAATTCTACACGACATAAATCAATCACTCAAAATAAACAAGACTCTGCCATTGATATACTCCCTGGAACTGAAATGGAATATTTTATTGTTATCTCTTGAAATATTCATACTTAGTCAGGAACTAATTTTAATAACGTTTTTAACATTTGACCGCAGGCTGGGAAATATATATTAAACCAACGAATAAGTGGTTTCAGTTTTCCTTTCATCAAATCTTACATTAACCAATACAGGGTTTAAGCAATGGTTTCTGGTATTTTGGTGATTCTAACAATTACTTACTACATTGTTCTTTGTAAAGTTGCCCTTAAATGTCTCTTGACTTGATATAAGTCATTCTGATGAAAACTATATATATGTTTATTTTAGCAGGCAGAAAAATGTAGACGTTAAAATAAGCTTGATCTGAGAAATAACAGTTTCTGTTTATGTTTCGTTGCAAAGGATGGCATTTCAAAACTTGTTATAGCAGTTTTCTAGCATTGACTAATTCTTGTAAAGATACGTATTAAATAAACTGGTGCAATTTAAATAAAATATTAATGTGTGTAAGGGACCAATTGTTATCTTTTACGGCATAATTTATATTAAATCGAAATTAGTTTACATCATCATATCAGTTTATAATATTTAGTACAAACAAATATTTAATCATTTGACATCTTTTATTACGACACCAATGACGTGAAATACTTTTCCATCATTATAAATCTAGTTGAAGGAATCGATCAGTTGAAGTGATTGCTTTATTTAAATTTATTTTCTAAAATAACAGTGTTGAAATAAAAGTAGTTACTTCAGTGAGTGACAATTTATCTTTTATAAGATCATTCCATTTTCAGCAAAATTAAATAGTTTATATTTACATTGGATATTGCTGTATTATGAGATGTTATGTTTTCATATTTTCAGTAGAAATGATACTAACTCTTAAGATAAGTGTACGTAACTTGCTATGGGAAACAAATAAACTTTATCACCATCATCATGCCAATCATCATAATCATCATCATCATCAGCATCGAAGTAGTGTAATATTATGTATAAACTGAATTATTTCCTTACAAAGATAATGTTCTAATTATGTTTGTAGTAGTAATAGTAGTAGTAGTACTTACTTAGTTTACATAATAGAAATGATATTCATTTGATTTAAATTAATATTCTTTGTCCAGTGACATTGGAATCAAACTTATTTCTAGAGAAGAGTAAATAAAATCTTAATATATGTCAAACTTTACATGTTAATGAGTCACGAAGACCTGGTTATTAAAGAAATCAATTGGTGTTCATTATAGTGGTCATATCAATATATTTATCAAACGAATATCTCTAATCAATGTGTAAAATACTTGGGTGTATAATATGTTATAAACTTAAATAGTGTTACCTTATTGATAAGACAAGTAACAAGCAATAATTACCACGTGGTCCCAATATCTAGGTTAGACCCTTACACAATTGTAAACGTTTAAAATTAATTTTAGTAAAACCGTTCTGTGCAACGTTTGTGCATATAATACATATAATTATGGCAGGTAGTGCATCGCTTATGTTAGAAAAGTAGTAAATACTAATCATTGCCATTAAGTATACTGTACCGATAACAAATTTAGATTGTTACACGTCCTCCAGTTAATAGATATTGGGAATCATTTGTAACGTGGTGGAATTCTTTAAAATATTCAAAATTAAGTCCATTGTCTGAGGACAATATCATTGTGAGATTTCCGGTTGAAACACAATCCTTAAGTATTGCCTAATTATTGCCAAATATATATATATATATATATATATATATATATATATATATATATATATATATATATATATATATATTGCTCTAAAAGCAGGCATCCTGCAAGGTAGGCAAGAACAATTCAAAAACATATGGGGCTATATATTTAATTTATTGTGATAATCTATTTTATATTTATTATACATCAAAATAATTTTAACTTAACTTTCAACCTTGATATATATATATATATATATATATATATATATATATATATATATATTTCACTCTTCTCTTATACTCTGATTAGGTGTGCATAGATGTGTTTAAGTCGATTTTTCCTTTGCTTAGTACTTTTTCTACCTGCTTCTGTTTATATTAATGTTTGTGCGATACGATATATGCCCTCTCTGATTGTATTTTGTCCCTGAGTGTATTTCTTTCAAGATCAAACTTATGACACGAGGCCTCGACAAATGACCTTAAAACCTACCCTTCTGTTACTGGGTGGTAAACAGCAAATCAAAAGAGTTGGGCGATTCATTTAACAAGTGTCAAGGGAGCGGCTTTTGTCAATAATACATTAGTTTCTATTAGTTACAGGCTGCTCTTACCAGTATAACTCTTCGGATGAGTGTCTTGCCATTTAAATTGCATGGCTTTGGCAAATACGCTCACACCCACAAACCCACTCACACACCGAAGGCATCCATATACTGTTATTGACACATTTTAAGAAACAGTCTCTGAGATCTGAATACAAAATAGCTTTGTTAATATGCTTTTGAAAAAGTAATAAAACTGTTAAATCATTTAATGGCGATTTAAGTAAGCGAAATAATGTTTTACAATATAATTCTGAACACAATATCGCACAAATTTGTATAAAATTGTTCTTATACAGAAATGTTTATTTGCAATAAAATAGTTTTTATCAGTTATTAAATAAGTGTATCATAAAGATAATCCATTACGTTTCGATAAGCAATGTATGTGACACCAATCAATAATTAAATACAGGAAAATCGAACTGATTTGGATTTTAGAATGTCATTGGTATTCATGTTGACTGTAGTGGTGATAATTACGATAATAATAATAATAATAATAATAATAATAATAATTATCATTATAATCATTATAATCATAATACTAATATTAATAAATAGATAATAAAAATTATAAATAATAATAATAATTATAATAATAATAATACTAACACTGCTACTACTACTACTACTACTACTACTACTAATAATAATAATAATAACAAGAACAACAACAATTACACTAATGTATATTCAATAAAGCTATCTTGCTAACAGATGCAATTCAAAGCGTTCTGAGATAAACATCTCTTTAGAGAAAACACTGCAAACTTCTAGGTTGTGTGTTCGAATCCGACTTACACCTCGTTTTGGAGGATGTTCTGCCAGGGATTTGGATTATAACCATATATATCCTAAATCTGACTTGTGCCGAGGCTAAATAACTCTAATTGGCTCATCTTATTAGTAGGAAATATATCCAATAAATATATTATGTTAAACATCTTGTATATATTAAGAACAATGAATGTGAAGCGTTGATTTTTCAATTTGTTTGAGTTAGTGTATCAATTTAATATCCGGGTATTTTTAGTAAAATCTAAATTTGTTTAATTTTCTTTTTGTTTCACTAATTGTTTTTACGAAGTTCAGCTGAAAAATCTGTTTTGATATCATTTTGTCATCAAATTATGGTTACTAAATTATGGTTATTATTAATAAATCACGTAAATTCACAGATTGAACAAATTACACAGACAGACAGACAGACAGAAGCAGTAATGTATGGAATCACTATTACGGTGGAATACACCAATAAAAGAATTGATAAAATATAACAACGTTTTAGGAAATAGAATATAGTTATACAAACACTGACCACAAGCACCATTAGCACACCTTGAGACAAAATGATAGATGATGACGATGATTGATGTGTTACGGCCACTTTTGTGCACATGGAAGGTTAAATAAGCCGACAACAAGGTAAAGATATTGAAAAAAACATTGGAGATAAATACAATATGCTTTCGTCTGTGCCTATTATATGAAGTATATATATATATATATATATATATATATATATATATATATATATATATATATATATTGACAATATTCAATGATTGTTTGGTGAAGATATCTGGTCTCACTAGACTACAATAGGTTAAGAGTGGAATGTGGAGAAACAATTATTGATGGTTGACTTCATATAAATGGAAATATGTTATTATGATTGAAAGATAAGCGAATATATATATATATATATATATATATATGAAGGAGAACCGTATTAATGTTAATGTTCCCTAAAACTATCTATTTTAGGTGTCCGGTTTTCTAAATATATAACCTTGTTCAACTAAGTACAATCTGTCTTTGTAATTGATCTGTAATTGTGATTAATGTAAGACCAGATATCATATATTTAATGACGATCTAATGTATTTATTACTTTAATATGTTATTAGTATTCCAAGTTAATAATTGCAAGCACAAATCAGATGATTTGTAAGATTGTCTCACGAAATGTTCCTAATGTTGATTATGTGTGAACGTACGTGTTTAAGTGTATTTGTGTGTGTGGGTGTGTGCGCGCGCGCGCTCTCATATATATGTACATTCAGGGTTTGATCATTTGTATATATATATATATATATATATATGTGTGTGTGTGTGTGTGTGTGTGTGTGTGTTTGTGTGTGTGTATGTCTGAGAGTGCGCGTGTGCGTGTCTGTGGTGTAAAATATAAAACTTTATACAAGTCTTAGCTGCTCAACATCCTGTGGGAGGAGCTAATCTCCTTTTCATACGTGACAAATAGATATAGTCGACTTAACATACAACATGCGGAAGTACTTAGAAAACGTACCATTTCCACATAACCTCGCCGTAAACATCACGTTCCTCAGGTTCAACGATAAGCTAATGTTCAAAATACCTACTCTGATAACAGGGCATACTGTCAGCAGTAATTGGATGTAGTTCAAAAGAAACCTCTATATCAGAACACTTCTACACTACAGATGCTGACCTAAGCTTCATTCTGGGTTTGAATAACTAATCAAATCCCACCTCTATTAACCGTACGGAGAGAAGTCAGACAGGTCCTTCGTGGCAAGTTATTATCTAACCAAAGTCAAAATTTAAGTCTTTTATTGGAACTCGGCGCGTCAACTAACAGACCAGTTTATTAAACAGATAACAAAATTGTGTTTTGTACAATACCTACATCTGGAAGCAACGAAATGACTACACCGAAAACAAAGTAATATTATTACACAATTGATTATTCCTTAATTACAACGAACTATCCCCTTAATCGTGAGAAAATCCTATGATTTACTCAAATCTAGTAGCTAAGCCTCAAACGTTTACTTTCAACACTTAGTGACCCTTCATCTACGCCTTATTAAGAGTATCTTGGCATATACAGTTTTCCGATACTTCGAATGAGTAAATTTCACTTATAATTAATGTTGTATATTACCTGTTATATATACGTCTTTATTATTTTACTAGATATCAGTTTGAATAAATAAAAGTCGAAAAGTGATAAGTAGCTCTATCTCTCCCCCACCCCCTCATCTCTCTCTCTCTCTCTCTCTCTCTCTCTCTCTCTCTCTCTCTCTCTCTCTCTCTCTCTCTCTCTCTCTCTTATATATATATATATATATATATATATATATATATATATATATATACCTATCTATCTTTCTCTCTCTCTAAAAACTTTCAGAATATCATCTGTCTTACAAATAAACAATCCAGATCAAACCTACCCTCCTGGCTGTCCGAACGCTGGACTAACTTGTGACTATGTGAACTCACAAAAAACATATATTTAGTACAAACAAATGATTGATGATATGGCTAGATCAGTATATATAGGATATACATCAATCTATGTTCTAACATAATGAAGTGTCAAACATCTGAACATCTCTTTGTTGTCGGATATCCATGATTCGTAATTATGAGCCCAACAGAGACAATTATGATATACGCTCTGTCTTCTTTTCACGTCAGATTATAAACAGAAATAGCCCTAAATCACCATTAAAACCTCGCCGTACTCCATCCAATACATATATCTCATGATATTAACCAGTAAGGAGTATGTGCCAGCATTATCGCGAAGTTCACAAAGGTTTAAAGATGCAGAGGAACTTTCTGCTAAATCTCAAATAACTGGATGGTTTTCATAAACCAGGAAATTGTTACCGCACAGTACTTCTACAGTTGGTAAGCATTGGATACTAACATCATAGCTACGTCATACAATACATAGACAAAATTATTCTACATATATATATATATATATATATATATATATAGTGTGTGTGTGTGTGTGTGTGTGTGTGCGTGTGCGTGTGTTTACACATGTGTGTACGGATTTATGCTTCTGATTTTATTGTTATTATGGTTATAAAAACCAGGAAGAACACGTTTATTACAGTTAGCAATTACATGTCAATCACATAATCTGTTCATCTGTCGGAGAAGCGGAACAGAACATTATTAATATATTCCCTTAGACGCCAAAGTGATAACACATGTTTGTCCCAAACAATCTGTCCAACTTCCAAGTTATTCATATCTGCAGTTATTCTCAGATACTTTATACTTGCGAATGTATGCTGTTAATATTTAACTATCTCGTGATGTAGATATTCCAGATACAAAACATGTTTTTATATAGTACACTAACCATATAATAAGGTGTTTGTTTTCAAAACAGGAAGTTGTCAGAAGCACCTTTCTTCTAATAAGGTTATTCTCTTCATTATTAATTTATGCAGCGTATTTAAGAACACCTTCCGAAATATGCATTTTGCGAGCTCGTGTACTTCTGTTTCAATAATCATACATTGGAACTAGGAATGTATAGTCCTTTAAAGGACTCTATATGGCATTGTGACGGAGCCCCTCTATAGTAAGCAATTTTAAGACGTACTTCATTCTTGTTTAAATTTTAAAAGTCCTATGAGTCACTCTTAGCTTAATACTATTCAGTATACAATTATTCTAGTTTCGTCAGTTAAACACATTTTAAGTTTTGGGAATTCCCACGACAATGGTAAAGTGAGTTGATTCCATAGATATTTCTGAAAACATAATTCGTTTTCCTCCAACAATTTAAATACTAATTATCTAAGGGCCTTCATATTTCATCACGGGATGTTGACTTTCGAGAATGCAGGTCATGGAGCAAAATATTGGTTGATTATTATGAATACTGATTAAACTTACTGTTTTGTCACTCAGATAAAGGTCATAAAACCATAACATTGCTGTTAATTGGACCTAGGTAATAGTGCAATTCTAGTAACAAGACCCAAAATTGTGGAAAATATTTTAGAAAATAATGGCTCTTTCAACTTATTGAAACAGAAATAGAAAAACTACGATGCGCATTAGAACATTTTACATATCGCTTATTATTCAGACATAAATCACATAGCGTGAGAAAATCTCACAATTCTTGAATTGCTTGATGTATTTTGTATTTCGCATATTCAGAATTTGATATCGGATAAGATTAAGATGCATATCAAACGTCACGCTGCATATTAATGATCTGTAAAGTAACATCTTCATATAAATACATATTTCGGTATTGTTAAATTATTAAGTTTCAGCAATATCTAGATGTCAGGGCAACAGATAATTTTTGATGAGGTAATGTAAAAAGAGATGTCATTTTTAAAACAAATAAATATTGAAGCCAATGTTAAGATCAGGTTGGTAAAACTTCTCAATGAACCCATCGCTAGATGTTTTAAGTTTAGCTATTTTGTTTAACTTCATGCCATGCATTTATTAAGAAACGTTTCGGCAAATAAACGTTAGTCGATGGAACCTGGTGGCTTCATGGATATCAGTCGTATTCTAGATACTGTGAGAAGGTGAATTCGAATAAATCAGCGGTCTATCGACTTATCACATGCCAATGATTCAATGTGCCAAAATGAGTAATCGTTACAAGACCGTAATAGTTTGTTTTTTTTAAATTCACCATCCGTCAACTACTTTATTTGGAAATAGGAATATCCTCACAATGTTGATAATAAGTTATTGGTTGTAGAATCTTAACATGTAATCAGACCGAGAAGATTCCATCTATAAAATTCAGTTTAGAAATAGATGTGTGCAACTCTATTTCTTGGAATAATGTCTTCACTTTTGATAGATTTTCTATAGTAATATTTCTTCCAAGCCAACTACAAATGAATCCTGGAACAGGTAAAACGACAGAAAATCCTATTTATTGTAATAGAGTGAGGTATATATTTCGTTATAATCTAAACATAAAACGATAAAATAATTAGCCTTTTGGTTAACGATTATATAGCGATTTTGGTGTCTCGTGGTTTTAATTGTCCCTGTTTTAATAAGTCACAAAGCAAAGATAATAACATGTACGATCCAGAGTCTGGAGTCAGAAAGTTATAGCTTTGATG
>JAODUP010001564.1:40000-68111 GCA_025642065.1 Paralvinella palmiformis
AAACATTAAACAAATTAAAATTTACGTCTTTCCATGATCTTTATATTGTATGTCAATCAAGAACATTCACGTTTCTGATCAACATTTGGTGTGTTTTAAACTTCAAAATGTATAATCAAGTCTGATTGGAGATAACATAATCCTTATTTTTGTGCTTAATAATGCTGCTTAATATAATCATTTTCATTGCAAATCCGTTAAGAAAGGTGTCATTCTGTCAGAGTAAATTACGTCACGTATGATAGGAAACTTCTAACAGATTATCTTTTGTCAGAAGATAATATAGTGAGATGAATCAATCAAATCAAAATGTTGGTTTAGGTTTTCAAAGATGTTTTTCTTTGTGAAGACAGAAGCCATTATTTCATGGGATATTTACTAAAACTGTTTTACGGAATAATGATTGTATTGATAATAATACTATGATATTTCGCTATCTTATCATTAATTGAACACAATTAAATTATCATTCATGAATGTCGAGTTGTAATTATATCAATTAGCATTGTTCTATATGTTTCTTTGTCACAAGCATTCCACAAAGAAGTTGTTTCAAAGACGATTACGGCTATATATATATATATATATATATATATATATATATATATATATATATATATATATATATATATATATATATATATATAGGACGTTAATCTTTGGAACATTTTTTAAATGTTTAAATAACTTATTTTCCATATTATTTGGAAGAAGCAGAAGTTTCAATGGAAGGCATAGATGTAAAACTATCGTGAGGAACGGATTGAGTATTAACTAAAGAAAATAAAAATAAATTAAATACGGACACCTGGAAACATGAGTAAAAACAAATACCAAAGGTGTACCTCATATTCACAATAAATATTAATGATATTTACAATGCAATATACGAAAGAAACACATATACACTCACACTCATACATACAAAACTACATACTTTCTGGTGGGTTTTCTTCCCTCTGTCGGACTCCCTCATTACGTTTCACCCCCCCCCCCCACTTCCTCTAACTATCTGTATCTCTCTTTCGCTATCTCGCTCTCTTAAAACAGTTCTTGTATGAAACCTTACTGTAATAATCAAGCATTATAACTATTAAGATATATGTCTCCCATCGCAAATTTGATAAGAAATAAATTAAAATATTTTAATAATTCGAATAATGTTGATGTTGACTGACCTTAGAGACTGGATAACTGGCATCACCTTATTATCATTATTTTGTTGTCTTAGTTATATTGTCAAATACAAGAATATGATGTACTGAAATGGGTACTGATATAAAAGAAAATCTTACTTAACCATATCAGCAAAATATCAAGCTTTTATATTACTTTACGCTTATTGAACATTTTGTTTTCAACTGTCACTTTAATGGAATAAAATGTATATGATTCAGTTAATACATGTACCATGTCTAGAATTGGTGTATGTGGTAATAATAACTGTAGTACTTATTTCATTACAGACATCTTCCGTCATCACTGAGAAATTATCTTTTGCGATTCTTCTTCAGTTATATAACTTTTTATTGCGCATTCACTCCGCTATTTAAATTGTAATTATACCATAAATGTGATCATTTACAGATAGACCAAGTTAGTTTGTTATGTTACTAAGTATAGTTTGTATTTTTATACAATTTATTAAAGATTTATTGTGGATATGATTTGTGCTATCTGGTTATCTATCTGATTTATAAATTAAGTATACAAATTGTTTGATAATAAATGATGATGCATTTTATTTACCTGTTTGAACTTGGTAAACAAAATGCGAGCCAAATTAAGCAATAACTATTATATTTCTAATGAAACTCGCTTATGTTTTTTCTATATCATACACTATATCAATAGATCTCTTTTGTGTTACATATTTTTCCTTCAAAGGCTGTAACTGCACAAAGTAATCTTACCTTCAAATAAACTGTATGTTTATAGTTAACCTGTATGCGTAAAAATACGCAAGGTTCTATAATTTGTATATTATTAACATTAAAGGCACAGTTCACCTTCATTTAAAATGTTTATGACTAATACAAATATGCTGAAACAACTTATAAATGATGTCAAAATAGGACACAATTTACCAGATATTACATATTCAAGTTCAAAGTGCTGATTAAGCCACTATTAATGGTCTGTGGGTCCCGCCATTTTGCAGTCAGACACAGACCGGATGCTCAGAAAGCTGACTTCGCACACCACAAGCTGTTTGTAGCAACCGGTTATAACAATGTCAACAGGGGTCAGCCAAACATATATTTTCGGAACATATGCATGTTTACCAATATTACAGCATAGGCGGTCCAAACAGTCTCATATATTACTGAAATGACCACTTATTTATGAATTTGGTTTTAATGATGATAAATAAAATATGTGATTGAATATTTACATACAAATAAATTCAGTCACTAGTGATCATTAACTAGTCTTAATATATATATAAATATATATATATATATATATATATATATATATATATATATATATATATATATATATATAACTAATACATTATATATAAATTATACCAGCTTCTTTTAGCATTATAAATGATACGAACCACCCATTATCACCAGACTTTATATAACTAATACATTATATATAAATTATACCAGCTTCTTTTAGCATTATAAATGATACGAACCACCCATTATCACCAGACTTTAATATTTCATAGAACTAATTTTCAGTTATAATAATATACTTAGTGTAATTTTAATTTTTTAGTTATCTTAATAAAAGTACCCTTCACGTGTGTCTTCAGTTTAACAATGTGTATTTGCACCTCATATCTGTCGTTATCGTATGCGATAATCTTATTATATATATATATATATATATAATTACTTATTTATTTATGTGTTTATCATGTTACATAATCAACAATAATAATTTTACATTACAGATTTTTCTGGCATTTCCTTTTAATAAATGAGAACAACAAAACCCGCCATAATAGTGGAATTTCTAATTACTCGCTTTAACGTTTAATGGAATGACTACCTAAAGCGAAATTGAATTAATTGCTTCTTTTATTTGAGGGGCACCCATTTGAGAAACTAAGTTCCGATAAAGTAATTAATTCAACTGATTTATTCAGGTAACAAGATTGATGTCTGTCCTTAGAACATCATTTACATAATGTACGTTATTCGCAAAGTAATCAGAGCGGACAAACGACCGAATATTTGTCAGAATTAAATTTTACAATCTGTCGAGTCGATGTAAAATAATTTGAATCCAGTGATTTTTCAGAAGAAAAAAAGAACAATTGATCTACTCGTTACAGTCAATGCTGAGAATAAAGAGAAATACAAATATTGTTGTTTCTGCGATGGAACACGTTTTTACCTTTTTGTATTTGTCTATTTGGGTCGACGAAATATATCCAAATTTTGCATAGGTAGAACTATTTTAATTAGATCCCCTAATGGATCTTGTATTATAAATAAGCATTATTACAAGATGATAAATCTACCATTGTGTGGGAGAAAACAATACTCAGTCTTCAGATTTCACAAACATCTTATTAATATTGTATAATGGACGCCAACCTAAATTCCAAAATAATCCTATAATAATATCTCTACTTGGAGAATCGTGTGCTCCTATAGCTCAATAGTTAGATCAGCGTAGTTATCTGGGTTAGGGTTCGAATCTGACTAATACCCGTGTTAATGAGATGGTGTTAACTATGGCCTTTTAAACCTGATCCACAAGCGCCAGTCGATGCTAAACAAAACGTGCTCTTAGTCTAGTTAGATAACAGATTCTAAAGTGTGTAATATGAACTGTGATATATAAAAACAATGCCTATGGTCCTTATAATGCTGTATAGTATAATCATGTTCTTCTCGTAGACTATTGGATACATTTCTTCGACTATTGTGTCGCTGTTTGGTTTCTGGGGATTTCTGGCTAACATATATCGGATATTACATAATGCGGAATTAGTTATTTGTTATCACGCTACCAACAGTCTCGATAAGCTGAGAATTAGAGCTATTTTAATAAAATTAAAAGAAATTCAAACTTTGTGTTTTTTTTATCATTTCCATGTGCGCAAATCGGGGCTCGCTTACACACGAACGTAAACACGCATATAAACGCAGACACACGCGCCTTATCTCGATATGCCATTACACGTTAAGTCTTTCGGATGGATACAGTTCCATTGTATGTGGAATTGGTGCAGTCAACCATTGAACTGACTTTAAGCATAAAGTTAGCACGTTTTATTTGCAGCATTTACTTTAGATGATTTGCTTTGTTAGATTTTCTGAATGAAAAAAAATATATATATATATATATATATATATATATATATATATATATATATATATATATTATACATCTACTATTTAACTGACACTTAATTTGGACTGCTACTCTCACGATTGACAAACAAAAAAAGTTCTTTAGCAAACAAAAACTATCACTTATGATAAGATATTTTGCAAATGTATTCCTTATTATAAATTAGACAGATAACCAGGTGACACAAGCCAAATTAACATTAAGAAATCATTGAATTCAGCTTTTATAAATGTATAAACTTATAATTTATAAACTTTCAAAATCTTGCACATTAAAATGTTAGAGAGTGAATGCGCAATAACAGATTATGTAATTTAAGTAGAATGCGATGATACAATATGTCTGTAATAACTTAATTACTAAAAGTACTAGTAGTACAAACACAGAGTGTCCAAATGCACCATTTATATTATTAGAAGTGATTATTGTAAGAAAAGTGTTCCATAATTGATGGGAAACTGTGACATTCTTCATATTCAATAAACTTTAGATAATTAACAATCTTGAGATGTGGCTAATATATTCATACAATGTTTTCTTTATACCGAGGCCAATTTCACTATATTAGATCCGTGTAGTTGGCAGGGTAACTAAGGTTAACAAAATAATGAAAGTAATTTATTATGTAAGTCAATAATTTCAGACACTAGTGCAAATTTCGAAAATATTAAAAAATGTATAATGCACATTTTGCTCTAAGCACTATATTTGAATATATATATATTATGAGTTTATACCTAATCCCTTTCTCACGATATTCTTACAGTCATACCTACCATTAAAACCTCAGCTTCTTCCAATTGATATGGAATTTGTTTTTGTCTAATATTTATTTAATATGGCAAAACTTGACGTCCCGTAGATACTGATAATCATCTTAAAAACATCTTCTTATTGGACTGTTTGTCCCCTAAAAAACATATATAACAATGTTAGTTGGTATAATTCACACTCGACATTCCTGATTAGTAATTAAAATTAGGTTTTATTAACACTAAGCGGAATACCATTGTGCTGTTATAAATAAATTATAATTCCCTAAATCAGTTTTGGGGAAGTATCTTATGAAATATTGGTTTCTGTCAATCCAGAAAAACATATTTGAAAACTAAAACTAAACTTACACGCCATTTTCAATTGATTGATTCACCTGACTATCTTCTGACAAAGGCTAATCCGCTTGAACGTTTCACGTCATTCGTGACGTAATTTACTCCGACAGAATGACATCTCTGTTAATGTATTTACATTGAAAATAATTATATTTAGCAGCATTGTTAAATATTAAAAGAATAATATTTTGTTCCAACAAAACCTTATAATTTATCTTGACTTTAATATAAAATGTTGCTTCAAGAACGTAAATCTTCTTAATTATAAAGATAATCCGAAGAAGTAAATGCTTGTTGGATTAATGTTTACGATAATGTTTACAATAGAGTTTACGTTAACCAACGTAGCATATAATATGCGTATGTGCGTGTGTGTATGTGTGCGTGTATGCGTGTGTATGTATGTGGTGTTTGTATGTATGTGTTTATATGTGTGTACGTGAGTGTGTGTGTGTGTGTACGTGTGTACGTGTGTGTTTGTGTATGTGTGTGTGTTTGTGTGTGGGGGTGCGTGTGTGTGTGTTTTGTGTGTGTGTGTCTATGTTTGTGTGTGTGTGTGTGTGTTAATTCAATAGTTTCTCCATGATAGAGATATATATTTCCATCTAGGATAATTGTTATCCTGTTATTTATAGAGTGTATGGCCTTAGTATGTAGATCATATATAGTGTCTAACTGTAAAAGTGAACCTAAAGCGTATTATCTTTCATAAATAGCTAGTTGAAAGAATGTGCTATGGATCATCCTTCTTATAAAACAAACCTACGATTTTATAAAGAAAATGAAAGCAATTTGGTTGATATTTGATGTTAGATGTTAAAGGTATGTTCACCAATATGAATCACATCAAAGACATTGAAGCTGTCAGAGATGTAATGGGAAATGGTGGCAATTATAATCCTGTCATAGAACCTTTGGAATTATCAGAGAAGAGTAATAACATTATGTCTAACGGAGAATGGTTCATCCAAAGAAGTAGGCTTTCTACGTGTTTGTCCTTCGGCTTCACGCTACATCGATATTAGCATGGCCGAATTTGAGAGAACCATTTCTTAAAAGTCCAATACAACATCACACCTACTACCGGTATTTGGATGATATTTAATAATATACTAATTTCACATAGTAAGGCGTTGTTCTATGAGATTCTAAATATTTCTCATACACAGCACTCATCCATTAAATTAAAATCTTCTATCCATATTGATTTGGCGGATTATTTAGGTCTCACATTATTCAAGGAAAGTAATAACCAAACTATGTTTTAAATCAACCGATATTCATCAGATGTTGCGCAGGAATTGGTTTTCATACCAACCATACTTTTAATGGTTTATTGAAATCAAAGAAATTCGCAATTATTTATTTATGCAGTTACCAGTTCCCAGCGGGGAACCCTTTCCTACCGATTACCATCGTCCATCTCTCGGTGATCATATTTTAGAACCTGTTGAGCAATTCTACATCACATGTAATAATTGGGAGGACAGTATTAGCATTATTATAAATTGGGATGTAGATTTCTGGGATGGTAATTATATAAATATATTAACTGCCAAGAAAACAACAACGTCCACAGCAAAATAGAGTACAACACCTTGGAAGTTATATAACGATATTGTGATCACCTGTAAATCAGAATGATATTGCATATTCATTGTGGCATATTTTAAGTTGGTAAATTCCATATGAGATATGCCCTTGGTTATGTTGCATCACCAATACGGTAAAAGTTAGCTATAGCAATGTTCAAGGAGAATGGGAATTCACTTAATTATAATTGTACTTCGAATTATCATAGTCTTCAAATCTACGTGCCATTTATGCATTAGCTATTAATTACCGATGCATGAACGATAATTGGTGAAAATCACCCTGTTTTTATTACGTGTATTATCTGGTATTTTGCCATGAATGGAAGACATGGAGCAAGTGTGTTACTAGTCAGTCTCTGATTGGATAATGGGAAATAATAATTCATTGCCGTATTTGATTGTCTTTATTTAAACCAATCGAAGGTTCGCAGTTTATCATACATCACCATCTACTTCTAAGTTACATATTTCAATATCTACTCACCATCTACTCGAAACCAAATGTAACAATAAAATGTGATTGTCATTTTCATATAGATTGTTGCATTAACGATTGCTATGATAATTGTTGGACTGACTGACAATTGCAATTAATGCTTCTGGGACTGTAAAATAATTTATAAAAAGACATTTTCGTTGTATAAATTTCGTTATATCCCGGTATCTTTACTATGGACGTTAATGGACGTTTGGCTACTACTTTGAGCCAAGCTACCACGTCGTTATTTCCCAGGTATTTTATAATGAGCTTTTACTTTATATGACAATAAGAAGATCGCTCTAGACAGAGACAGTCAAAGGACAACTTTCAGTATTTTACAAACCGAAATAGATAACAATCGAATCGTTTTCAACTGTTTTGAATTAATTTACATCCTCTTTGGATCATGTCTAACCAAATAAAACTCGCTAAATATAACACAAATACCAGTGAGACCAAAGTTGTTATAGATAATTGGATCCTAAAAAATTAATAGAATGTTTGTACTTCCCGTTCGAATATATTTGTAATATTCGGTAGTGCATAAATAGAAAATTGGTACTTTGTTAAGAAATCCATAATATCAGCACTGTTACATACTGTTAAAATATATCCCAAATTATTGGCGGGTTCTAAGATTGGCTTAGTTTTCATAAATGCATTGATATGAATGAATGTAAATCCTTATATGGATCAACTTACTATGGTGTAAAATTATTCTTGATGAATGACATTCTTTTATATAGGTCACAGCTATGGGAAAGGGCGTTTTATTAAATGGATTGTAAAGTACATTATATTGTCCCTGAGGATGGAAACGATCCATTAAGAATTTTATTATAGCACAGCTATAAATTTCCCATTTGTGATAATAAACGGTAGTTATGTCAAGATTTTGTTTTAGTGTATGACACACAAACACTTGACAGTAACACTCTAAGTTGGCATTATACCCACTGGACACCTATATAGAATCTAAAATAACACATATATAATTCTATTTTCAGACAAATGGCGGCTATGCACACATTCAGACAATTCACGCATCAACTTCGTGTTGTGATCATTCCAACACACGAGAGACACATTCTACTGGAAGAGTTATATAATCGTGCTCGTTTTGACTTTAACAGTGCTTGTTAATGGCGCTGCGTATTTGTGTGATATGTTATATGCTCTAACAACCATTGGCAAGAAAATACATTTCGTAGTTGCGGAATTCAGTTACACAGGGCCGGAGATACCTTAATATTTAGCGAATTGATGTTAGTGAACGGAGGACATTAATGTATTTCATTATTTTGATGTTGAAATAGTATGATTTCATAGGTTGACCTGATAATTTCGTTGGTAACTTATGTTATATTGCTAGTTGTATATTGCTGTTATCTTACACTTATATAAACATGTGACAGATATATAGATAAATACATAGTCATACAATTAACTAAACAGAACGACAAACACAGAGAAAGAGAGATACAAAGTGATTGATAAATACGGATAGATGCACAGAAATTCGTGTGTACACAAAGACACACACACACACACAAACACACACAGAGACACACAACACACACACACACACACACACACACACACACATACATATACACACACACACACCACACACACACACAATATATATATATATATATATATATATATATAAACATACAACATACATACACACACACACAACACACACACACACACACACACACACACACACACATATATATATATATATATATATATATATATATATATATATATATATATATAAACCATTAAGCTAAAAGACTGCGCTTAAAACAAAATATTAGTTATAGTTAACAACAATCTAAAAAACTACCTTTAATATTATGTGACTGACTAAATCAAGATTTGTTTTTTAGGTTGTTTCATTAGATTTTCAGTTATCCTTGTATTGATTCATTTAAATATTTAATTCTGTATTATCGTGAAATTAATACAATATCACACTGATAGTTAATATATTATTTAAGTAATCGAGTATATATTATATATAATCTTTACTCCGCAAATTTCACCATTTTCGGAACAAAAGTAAGAAGATCTAGCATATTTGAAAACAGTGACTTTTTCCTCACATAAAATAGTTTGCAGAGAGGGTGTTCTACAGATTCGATCGGGTAATGATGTATACTGTTGAAATATGTATATTCATACTAATATAGGTTTGGGGAATTTGACACAGTATGGTGAAAATCAAATGGAAAATACATGTTTTGAGTTATGCAGAGATGAATATAAGCAAAGGATTATTCCACAATACACTGCGAGGAAGACGATAAAATGTATTCATTGTTAGGATTCGGAGATATTCAAAGTTTATCTTTAATTCCAAACGAGTGATATTTAAAGATAAGAGGTAGTCAATTGATCTAAAGAGGATTGTCAAAAACTAGGGGTACAAGAACTGAACCTCATGAAGCGCATCTGATAATAAACAAACAATATTAGACAAATACCATGACATACATATTGTCATTTGAATACCGATGTCTGTCTTGATATTTCTTCTGTGGTATTGTCTGATTGTGCAAAAAAAGAATTTTACTAATATGAGGGGGGGGGATGGGGATATAGATTTGTGTGTCGTTGGTGTGGAATGTTGGTGTGTGTATTTTATCCGTATGGAATAAGGTACGGAAACAGAAAATCTCAAAGCGTGAATTGAAACTATGGACGATTCATCAGGATACGTATTCAAAAAGTCGACGTTTCACGGTGATAAATGTGTAATGACTCACTATACCAAAACTCGCCACGAAACTATAGTTTAAAAATTGTGAACATGAGCTAAGATATGTCAACAGTTTGAGAAATGCAACAAACTTGTGTACACTCTGGCCATGTATATCTGCAGCCGACTGATTTAACTGAAAATAAAGTAGCAATACTGCACAGTGACTTGACTATAACTCAATATCGCATCAATCCTGATAAAATACATTATTTTTAATTGTATATATGCTTTTCCACCCGCGATTTTGTGTGTTGGTGATTAGTTTTATGTGTACGTAGAAAGGTGGATTAAGGATATATGTGAACAGCAATCAATTCTTCACGAAAGCATTCAATCCATCTGTGAAGAAAACTAAAGACAATAGAGTGAAGTGTTTAGTACTGGATCAACGTGTCATGGATATTCAATGAAATAACTACTCATCTCATTAATTATACATTGTGTATGACGAGTTATTATAATAGTTATAAGGATAGAAGAATACCAAGATGGCTTTGACATCAGAAGGTTTCTTTTTGGCTATGACTAGGGACTAGTGTTAGAGATAACCTTAATTCATAAAATTCATTATGATGCCATGACAACACGATTTCTTTACAACACCGAATTGTTGACGATTTGCCGCATGGAACCTTCTGGTAATATGTCCAAACAGTAAATATGTCAATGAAATAAAGTCTCTGCAGTATGTAGGTAACGTATCAATGGACAATATCACGATTCGACCAAAACTAACTACCCCAGAAAACTAATAAATGTCAACAGGTTTAATAGGAACCTTTTGACATCATCTGATTCGAAGATGTGCAAACATCCGCCAAGATGTTGTCATCTTATCAATGGTTGGCATGCAGTGCAATCAATGACAACAAAGCCCCGTTATCCGGGAAGGAATGGTCGTGTCTGCTGATATTCGGGAAAAGTCTAGAGCCGCGTATGTGCGTTGTACTAAAATAATTAGCAATCTTGACATGGCATGAACTAGGAATAGACATCTGGATCGTGTCAGCTGGATGAGGGTGTGTGTGGGCACTGTCACAGTGTACTTGTTGTTATTTTATTTTGTTTTGGGGGATGTCGAATTTAGCTGGCACCTACATTATCTTCGCTCATTCGGAGCGTTTATTATATCCGTTGGGGTGTAGATATATGTTCTGAAGGAGATCATAAAATAATTTAAAAGTCAGCCAAAAACATAACAGTAACACAGTTTCCTGTGTAATAGTATCATAACAACGAAAATCTAAAACTATATAACAAAATCTATATAAAAGAGGGATGGCCGACGATATATATTCTTGGAATTCCAAATTATTAAGTTTAAGAAAAATATCGATTTTTGTTTTAAGTGTCTAGTAAAAAATTATATTTTAATATGAGAACTGGTTAGTGGCGAAATATGTTTAATTATTTATCTAAATTTTTCGTATTTTGGAGATATGTTTTTTTTCTCCAAAATAATAAATTGGCTGTAACCATATCCATGTTTCATCATGCTCATCATTTTCATTCATCAACTAGCTACCTCATATTTTACAACAATAAAAACAACAACAACAACCGGTAATTTTACCGGCATAGACACAGGTATAAATAATAATAATAATAATAATGATGATGATGATGATGATGATGAAAATAATAATTATAATAATAATAATAATAATAATGGCAGTTATTTTTCGTGCCTGGCTACCACAAATATAAGAGACACATATGGTCTGGAATTCAACAAGATAACTAATACTAGGCAAAATTGGATTTTCTATATATGTCACATTCGGTGAAGAAAACCTTGCCAGTTGTCTGGTTGGATCAAAATCTACTCCTACTAAAGTGAAACCTCCCACCTTCCACACCGCTCGGCAATTACCATGTGTCAACACTCTACCATCAGGCCACAAACTAAACAGAACGTGCAATACAAACTTCATTAAAATGACAATAAAACATAAACAAATCGGGCAGATACGTGCAGTTAGTGTAAACTGAGTCGGCTCTTCTGTGATATCCCATCAATTGTATTCAAATTAGAAATTTCCGTTCTAGTATAAAAGCAAATATTTCTCGAAATATGACCCTTTATAATTATTTTGTAAGGCGACACATTACATTTTTAGTCACAAACGAATATATTTATTATTTCCTAATTTTTAAGATAAACAAATATATCGCAAATGTGTATTTCTTGGTAAATGAAGGACGATAAGATGTGTTTTGACAGACGAAACAAACTTATCATTATAAACAACCGAGAAACAATAGCCATAGATAATGTATTAAAGGAATAGTTCACCCTCATATAATATGATTTAAATGTGTAATACTTACAAAACAATTCCGAAAATTCCGACATAATAATTACGAAATCTACCTGATATAATAAATATAAGGAAATAAACCAGATTTCTGGAAGATAGCCATTACTGCTTCCTCTGATAACAGATGTTATGGCGGGAAGAAGAGAAGTAACATGTTCTGACCTCAGATGGCATTAGGATTAAGTGGCCATCTGGATCCCGATTAAGTCAAGTCAGAAAGGCTTCCCCCATGCTTAGCCAAACAAGTACCAGCCAAGCCCGTCATCGGTTCAATTATATAAATCTGGCAGCTGTGCAGATTCATCTTGTTACAATAGCATAGAACAATAGTCTGAAGGATTTCTACTTTATAGTTATCTTTAGACATTTCATTAACTCATGAAGCTGTTTGAAGCGATTATACTGTGATATTCGTAAACATGCCTTTGTTCCGAAAATAGCTGTTGGCACGACCCCTTTTACATTGTTATAACCTGGTACTAAAAACAACATGTGGTAAGTGACGTCATAATTCAAAGGCATCCGGTCTGTGTCTGGCTTAAAACTGGCGGGACCCACATACCATTAATAGTCGATTAATCAGCACTTTGAGCTTGACTATTTAATATTCGATTAATCGTGTCATATTTTGACATCATTTATAAGTTGTGTCAGCATATTTGTACTAGTCCTAAAAAAATTAAATGTAGGTGAACTGAGCCTTTAATGTCTTCATAAAAATGCAAACTTCACAAAAATGGAAGTACGATATAGATAAAGCAGGTAAATATGTCGGGTTACTATGTTTTTTACTAATGGTATTGTTTTGAAAGGAATTCAGTTTGTTCCTTTTGTGTTGTAGAATGTCAGGTAATATTTAGTTTAGTTATTTGTTCTATTAATGCGTTTCTTCGCTCTTTTGGGATGTCATACATTATTCATATTAAATGTTACAATTTTTCCAGTAGCTATAACAGCTGCAAAAAGGTTGGCAAACTAGCAAAAGGAATGTCCAAGGTGTCTTGTTTCTAATAAACAAATTATAGAACCTCTCCTTTTTATGGATACAACTATAAATATAGAGTTTAAATTTGTGAGAATAATTAGTAATTGATATTAGGTTAAGATATTTGATGGTCAGATTTATTTATCAGTTACAGCCTTTAAAAGATAAATATGTAACACAAAAAGAGAACTACCTCATAGTATTTACTGATATATTGTATGATATGGAAAAACATAGGTGAAATTCGATCGATATAATATAGTTATTGCATAATTTGGCCTGCATATTTTAACTAAGTTCAAACAGGTAAACAAAATATATCATCGCTTATTATCAAACAATTTGTATACGTTTTTCTTTGTTTCTAAATTATATAGATAACTAGATGACAGAAACCATAACCATAATAAGGCCTTAATGAATTATATCAAATACAAAATATAATTAATAACATAACAAACTAAATTGGTGTATCTGTAAATGATCGTATTTATGTAATAATTACAATTTAAATAACAAGAATGAATGCCCCCAAAACAAATTATATAACTGAAAAATCGCAAACGAGAATTTCTCAGTGATGATGGAAGATGTCTGTAATTAGATAAGTACTATAGTTGTTATTATTACCACACGTCTTGAAATGGTACATATATTAACTGAATAATATCCATTTTAATATCCATTAAAATGACCAATTAAAATAGTGATCCATACTTTTTAAATTAACTGGGACCTTCTACATATTCAGTAAAAGTAAAGTAATAGAACAGCTTGATATGTTGCTGATATGGTGTTAAGTAAGGTGTTCCTTTATATCGGGGTCCATTTCAGTATACCATATCCGAATATTTGACAGGATAACTAAGACAACAAAATAATAATAATTAGGTTAAGCCAGTTATCCAGTCTCTTAGCTTAATCAATAGTGGTATAATTTATAAAATACTAACATTTATTCCTTACCCATTTGGCGACGAGAGATATATCTTAATACTTACCTTTATTGAGTATTACAGTAAGAATTGAACTATTTCTAAGAGAGAGAGTAGGGGGAAGAAATAGTGAGGGAGTGAGAGAGAATAAGACCCCCCCCCAGAGAGTATGCGTCTTTGCATAGGTATGTTTGAGTATGTGGGGGTATGTATATATTTTATATTTACATATGTAAATATCATATATATAATATATATATATATATATATATATATATATATATATATATATATATATATATATATATATTTCTGAATATAAATATAACTTTTTTTACTCATGTTTCCATGTGTCAGTGTTTAATTTCTTCTCACGATATTCTTTCATCCATACCTTCAATTGAAGCTTCTGCTGCTTCCAATTGTTATGGAGAAGATGGTGTTGTTTTCCGTCATTTACAGTTTTAAAGACAATCTGTCAAAGATTGACATTCTATATATTGCCATAATCATATTTGAAAAGTCTTCTTTGCAGAATATTTTTGACAAAGAAACTTATATAACAATGTTAATTGATATAATTACAACTCGACATTCGTGAATGATAATTTAAATTGTGCAATGGGATAGCGAACTATCTTAGCGTTATAATCAATACAATCATCATTCCTCAATTCAGGTTTACTAAATATCTCTTGGAATAATGGCTTCTATCATGGTAGAAAAACACCTTTGAAACCTAAACCATCATTTTCAATTGATTGATTCATCTCACTATATTATCTTCTGACAAAAGATAATTTGTTAGATGTTTCCTATCATACGTGACGTAATTTACTCTGACAGGATGGGATCTTTCTTACCGGATTTACAATGAAAATGATCATATCAAGCAACATTATTAAATATAAAAATAAGAATTATGCTTCCTCCAATCAAACTTGATTATACATTTTAATGTTTAAAACACACCAAATGTTGTTCAGAAATGCGAGTCTACTTGATTGACGAAAATATAAAGATTATGGAAGGAAATAAATGTTATTAATTAAGCTTTTAATTCGATGATCCATCGAACGTTTTTGACAAATTACCAGAAAGTCATGTCCCAAATCGTCGACATTCCGTCGACATTATAGCATCTGATTGAAGCTTAACAATTAATTACGAATATCTCTAACACCATTTCCATAGTCAGAGCCATGAATAGAATTTCTGAGGTCAAAGATAACTTGATATTCTTCTATTGTTATAAATATACAATAAACTCGTCATACATAAGCCATGCAGAATTAATATAACGAGTTGCAATTTCATTGAATATCCATGATATTCAAAACATCATTATATTGTGATTATTTCTCTACATTCTACTTTCGTTATATTTCTATATGTTGCCTTTTCACCCAGAACAATCAACAGCCTGTAAAGCTAGACCTGTCCTTACGATATATATTGATACGATTTGTTTGCTATTTGATACCAGAACAAAGCTGGGGTATCGAAATGTTATCATATGTAGGTTTCTTTTTAATCACACCAAATTACAGCTGACAATAAAATAACTGCTGACTATAAACTGTTTTGTCTACGTATTTGTCTCGTATATGCATAAGCTTATCGTTGAACCACAGACAGGTGATTTGTGCTGAACGGTTTGGGGTGAAATGGTAGTTTTGTATGGTTTTCAGCTTTCAGTAAGTTATCTACATACAACCGTATCCCTATGAATGTGACACATTTGTCACGCAAGCAAAGTGGATTGTCTGTTTACATTAATAAACATATATGTATTTATGTATAGAATTTCGGAAGTATAAGCTATAAATGATACTAGGTTTCAGGGTTCTGTGCAACTGACAACGTAGCTATCTAACAGAAGACACATATACGCACACAGAGTGAGTTAGTGTCCGTCTGTCCGCCGGCCTGCCATTCTGTCCGCCTCATCCGAGAAACTGGTACCTGCCATAGTATCTGACCGGATGACCTGAGTTTTGTGGGATGACTTTCTAATGGACACCAGTTCACACAGGTATTCATTAATATATTTAAAGTTATTAATAAAATGTTGAAATGATTACGCTCTCTAACAGGCAGCCAATGATTTGAAGAATTGGAGTGATACGATTCTATTTTATAGTATTCGTTACAATGCGAGCTGCACTATTCTGAATTCGCTAAAGGCGATCAATGTTATAATTTTAGAAGATTTTGAGTATCAGCAATACAATGTTCTAAATTATTCAAGGGAGAGGAAACATTTAGCTCATTGTCAGGATCCAGTGATATATATAGCTGTGCGTTATCAGCAAACCAATTTTATTTAACCACATATAGCTGCGCAATGATCCCAAGAGGGCGGGAATACATTGTGAAAACCAGAAGACCAAGGACTGAACCCTGTGGTACACTAAAACATAAAAACGGAATGTCAGATAAAATACTATGAACAGACACTCTCTGGGAGCGTTGTTCCAGATAGAATCAAAACCATTCAAATACTTTACCTAACAGACCAAACATGTATTTTAATCTAGAGAAAAGTACATTATGGTCAACTCTATCAAATGCAGCAGACAGGTCCAGAAGAACAAGTATTACTGGCTTACCTTGATCAATTGACATCATAATATCATTTTTCACTCGAACCAAGGCTGTTTCAGTGCTGTGACCACTTTTATAGGCAGACTATAGTGATTCATTAAGGTTATTATTGATTAAATATTTGTTTAGGTGGAAAGCAACTGCCTTTTCTATAACTTTAGATACAAATGTAAGATTTGAAACAGGTCTGTAATTGTTTAGAATATTACAGTCCATAGTGTGTTTTTTTATTAATGGTTTTATAAGGGCAGCTTTCATGGATCTTGGGAAAACACCCAGAGATAATGATTTATTAACTATATTTTTAATTGGGCTTATCAAAACATCTAGACAATCTTTCACAAGCCATGTAGGTATAGGGTCAACTGCACAAAAGCAATAGATGACCTGTTCACCAACTGTCTGATATATGTCTCTACAAAAGGCTCAAATGTATCCATCATGGATATGCAAGACTTTTCTACCGATGCCTTACACTGTGATAAGTTGCTAGAATGGAACCCACTATGTATATTTAATATTGATTTTGACAGTCCTTTGATCTTTTTATTATAATATTTAGATTTAGCAGAGACAAGGCTATTTTAACTAGAATATTATACTGACTTTGAACATTTCAAAATGAACACAGAAGCTGGTCCTCATCCACAGCTGCACAAAATACCTTCTGTGTCAGTTTGCAGCCTGTATGTTCTTATTTTACCATGGAATCATCGGTCTTCTTGGCATTTCCTTTGTCCTTAAACGTGCATTTTCATCTACAATGTCTCTCAATATACTATCATGCAGATCCACCAGATGATACACATCATCCGGTCGATGCAATACCAGAAACGAGACTCGCAGATCAGCAAGAAAGGCATTAACAGACCTTTTAATGACATTTCATCTCTAGCTACGAAACAAATGGCAAGATAACCAATTGTTTGCTTTACAAATTACGGGGCAAGACACAACACCATATATATTAGAAAGTATTATGAAATATTTCAAATGAGTAACCTATATATAAAAAAACAATTGCAGACAATATCATAAAAGAAATAACATGACAGACACCTTTATTCAAATGACAATTTGTATGTCATGATATTTGTCTAATTTTGTAACTTTTTTATCAGGAACGCTTCACGAAGTGTATTCCTTGATTCCTTACAAGTTCATAATCCTCTTTCGATCAATTTACTACCATTTAGCTTTAAATGTCACTCGTAAACATTTAATATCACCAGGTACTGGCAATGAATTAGATTTGTCTATTTTCTTTTGATATTGGGCTCTGGATAATTTAGTAATGTTTTTTATAAATATTTGACCGCATTATATACAAATCCCCAAGTAGTAGGATGTGTGTATATATGTTTGTATGTATGTGTGGGCTTGTGTGTGTATGTGTGTCTTCGTATCTCATCCTGTATGTTTATGCATGTCTGTGCATGTGTGTGCATGTGTGTAAGCATTTGTTTTAAGTGACTTATATATATTAAGTTAAATCATTTATCCTAACCTGATGTTTTGAGTTAAGGATAATGAGCTCTGTCTTTTCCTTGTTTAACTTAAGCATCTAGCCTGTATGTACAGCACAAAGTTTCATTTGACGTCGGTTAGAGTGGATTACCCATTTTAGATCAGGATTTGCTTAATTGTAATTTGCATTTTACGTACATTGTGTAATAAAAGTAAACTTATGCTGATTGGCTGGCGGATTTGAGTAAATCATATTATTTACTTAGGTTCGATGAGATATTTCGTTCTAGTCGAGTAATAATACATTGTTCAGGATTCCTGTTTCGTTTTCAGTGTGGGCACAACTTCACTTTTCAATATGTCCGACTATAAGCATTTACACGTCCTACTGAGCCATAAAACTATAACAGATCAATCTTCTTTCGGGTTGTGACACATTTGTCACCTACGAAAAGCGGATTGCCTGAGTCTCACAAGACTTTTATGTATGTATGTATGTATGTATGTATGTGTGTGTGTGTGGATGTTTCTGTGTATGTATGTATGCATGCATGTATGTGTGGATGCATGCATATATGTATCTACGTATGTATGTAAGCGTAGAGAGAGGGGGAGAGGTGGAGAGAGAGGGGAAGAGATAGATAAATATATAGATCGATAGATCGATAGATCGATAGATAGATAGATCAATAGATAGATCGATATATAGATAGATAGATATATAGACAGATAGATAGATAGATAGATAGATAGATATATATTAATTATATAGCAATTTTGTATATACGTGAAATGCTTAGTTAAGTATTAAAATATTTTCAACCTGGTAGGGAATGTGAAAATCTCCAGATAGTTCAAGTTAGGCAATTAATTAAATTGGATCGGATAAATCAATTTAAAATATTGAAAGCCAATAAAAACAAATCAATATTTGTTCCTTAGTTTACTTATGAACCTATTGACATGATACGATGTGATATGCTATTTATTTCCCATTTCGAAATTTACAACCATATCATATAAAAATATAAGTTAATTAAATATAATAAAGGAATTGGGGGGAGAAGGAAAACCTTGTAATGGTTGTCTTCCTGCTACCCCCCCCCCCCCAAATAAACTACAAACATTAATATTAATATTATGTAAGAGAGTGACAGAGGAATATCATGTTATACTCGTACCCAAAATGAGACTTCACCCACCACGTCGAGAGGAAATATAATAATACATAATGGAACGAGGGAAATGACTTTTAAAGTTATAAAAGCGTATGGCAATTATCACATTAAAGAGACACATAGGTTTTATTTGTGTTTTCAAAGAACTATATGAAGTATAAAGACATAAGTGAATATGATGCTTTTTCCATATCTTGGGGAAGCGTCAAAAAATTGGATGTTGTCCTTGGAATAAGTAGCATTTGAGATTCTCCGGTTTCATACGCTATTTGGACTTTACTATTTATGCTGCAATTAGTATTTTGAAAAGACCTGGGCAATTAATCATATGTGTAGTTGTACATACATAGCATAAGCTGAGGCTGATAGAGATCACATAATTTAATAATACCACACTACTTGAAGAGAGAATCTGTGTGACTATTATATTTTTTAATGTGGATGACTTGAAGTACTTGTTTCTGTAAACATATTGTTTTATTAAGTAAACTACCTGAGACATTACCCCGTGCAAGTATACCACATGTTAAATGTTGGTAAATTAGTGAGAAATAAAGAGCACGCAAACTATCTTTTGGGAAAGAACATTTTATTTGTTTTACAGCGAAATTACCTCTTGATATCTTGCTATTTTTATTAGATAATTATTTTACCAGCAAAATGAATCGTTTATTGTTATACCGAGGAATTTGCAAAATGTCGCTTGTGACAAGATTGCACCATTAATAGTTAAAAGTAATAAGAAAGATCACATTTGTAGTGGTTGGTTGTATCACCACATACTGATATTTTGTTGCATTTAAAGCTAATTCATTCGCACAAAACCAATTGAAAGTAGCTTTCAAAGATGAATTTGGCCTGTTAAATAGACTTGCTGGATAGGCATTAGAAAGAAACTCTATCGTGTCATCTGGAAAGGAACAAATATTTCAGATACGCTATTTGAGATATCATATATATATATATATATATATATATATATATATATATATATATATATATCTGTAGGTTTCACAATATTTGTTTTTGTTCATCTCTTACTGTTTCAGAGACCCTACGACGACTTAATGATTTAATGATAACGCTGAAGATCTCTAAGTTGATAATTCTAATCTGATTCATGTTGGTGTTTGTTGAATATTTCCCTGCTGTATTTCCCAGTTCTATCCAATACTTATTTATTCATTAACTTGCCATTTGTGTCAGTGGTGTTGTGGCATATGCACTTGAACTCTTTTCTCTACATGTCTGACTGATAATAAAGTCTTTCATATCAGTAATTGCGCTCCAACTGAATTTTCCAGATTCCGGGGTCGGACTTATTGCCAAAAAAAAATATAATCTATTCTGTAATCAAAGTATTAATTAGGAAATATAGCGAAAGGGTGTTTCATTTATCATCAATATATGTCGAGCACCTATAGTAACTCATTGATCCAACATGTGACTGACTATTTACCAATGGCTGTGGTGATTCTGTGCGGGAGGTGACAGTTTCTTGCCTCGGCCTTGACACTATAGTACAGCATAGTATTGCACGGTTTTACCCACCAAACATGCCATATATTCTAAATTCTAAATTTATTTAGAATTAGTCTCCGTGGTGAAGCTATAAATTACAGACCATTTGTGTCTCCCTCATTTGTTAAAAACTGCCATTTCCGCCATTATTATTATATTAATATGTCAGTAAGATGTTATTATATATTAATCTATTATAACTTTGTCTATTACGTACGTCTATTGTATTTAGCACTATGTATACACTCGTAAATGACAATAATATAAATAACTGTTTAAAATGGCAATTCGGTGATTATAAAGGAAGTTTTTTTAAATAGGTCAGAATTGGGTATTTATGATAAGAAAAGTCAAATATCACACTGTTTACCTAAATCACCAATTATAGATAATGTTGAGGGGTGAATTAGATTGGATTTTAGGTGTATGGTTATGCGTCTGTGATTGCAATCTTATATATATATTAATTATGCAGAAGAAATTACTAGGAAGTTATATAATGGTATTCTAAATACCAAATAGTTTGGTGCATTCAATATGGCCTTGTTTCTATTGAGTCAACAATAAATGGCACAAATAAGATCACTACAAGCACAGAAAGTATCAAAAGTCAATTTCCTGTATATATATATATATATATATATATATATATATATATATATATATATATATATAACAATAGGATTGTTCTCTTATTTCCCAAATTAATTTACCGCCTCTTGGGATCATGAAGAAATATATGTAAAATGCTAAATATAACAGTAATGACCAAGAGACCAACTGTTATTACACAATATTGGTTCCTGAAAATGAATGGAATTGTTCTACTTCTTGGAGAAATTGCAATAACAAATGTGTATAGTATCTAGTATTATTACCTATGTAACACACTGCTGAATATTTCTTCCTCTTAGTGGTTACTAAGATTCACTTATTTTTCATAAATGCATCAATATGAATGAATATATCATAGCTCTATAATGAACAGCATTTTATTATCTAAAAGTAGGCTTCCTTTTAGAACCCGGCATTGGGATAATGTGTGCTTATAAAAGTCTTGTAATAAAAATGTCCCCAGTGAAGGGTGGCCTATGAAAACCTTTATAATGACAATACATTGTTTAAATGGAATACTAACTAGTTAGAAATCTACTTATAGATTACGGCAGACACATCAGGCATCAGCACTCTAGGTTGACATTAGACCCAATGGCTACCAATAAAGAAGCTAACATAATATGACATATGACGGCTATACACGGAGGCAAACAATTGACACATCAACTTCGTGTTGTAATCATTCCAAAACACGAGAGAGCCAGCCTATTAAAAGAGTTATATAATACTGCCTGTTTTGACCTTACTAATTTTGATAATAGCTTTGTATCGCTTGAGCTAAACATTATGGGATGTAAAAGCCCATACTTTCATATTTGCATACTTCAGTTTAATAACTAGAGAGATTAGCGAGTTGATGTTAGAGATTTGAGGACATTAAGATGATATTTATTAGTTTGACCTCATAAATAGTGTGACATCATAAGTTGAACTAATTATTTCATTGTTTATTTACTTTATATTACTAGTAATGTATTACTGTTGGCCTAAATGTTATATGAGAATACGAATGATAGATAGTTGAATATATAGTCAGACACGGCTAAAAGAAATACAAAGACAGATTGATAGAGATATTGCTAGACACCCGTGCGCATGCACATACCAGCATATATATATATATATATATATATATATATATATATATATATATTCAGCTAATCTCAAAAAGAGCTGCATTAACTATGCTGGAGTGCAACTGCAAATCAGAAGCGAGAAAGTCACTGACAGGAATCATATATCTATACAATAATACACATAAAGCCGTTCTTAATGAGCGTATAAAATCCAGTTGCTATCTAAATTAATTATCGTCGTAACCAAGCGACCACAAGAACACTTACACAGTGACAGTATCCACACAATCTCTCTCCCATTCATCCACTGAGTCATTATAGTTGACAATGTTCATATTTCTCTTCATGGGTCAGGTCGGGAGAAGTCTGTCACTCGTGTTAGTATATTGTATATTAATGACAGTTCTCTGATTATCTGCAGACACGATCATTCCCTGTCGGATAACTGGAATGTTTTGGCACTGACAGCATAAAAGCCATTGATAAGATGACAACAATATCGATGAAGTGTCATTTGTGAGCTCGTACTCTTTTGATGACCCTAATACCTTTGTATTTTCAGGGTAGTTAATGTTGGCCCAATCGTGACACTGTCCAATGGTAAGTTATATACATCATACAGAGATTCTGTATATGAATTTATTCTACTGTTTTGGCAATTACCTAAGTGGTTCATGCCAAAATTCGTCGACAATTAAGTGATGCAAATAAATTGTATAGCCATAGTATACGATTGAAACTTATCGACTAAGCTTTCGACTAACACCATTCCATTGCCAGAGCCAGGAAGATACTTTTCGATATCAAAGTTCACTTGAGAGTCTTCTTCGGTTATAAATAATAGAATAAAATCATAATAGGCAATGTATAATTAATATGACGAGTAGTTATTTCATTGAATATCCATAATAAGTTATACCAGTACTAAATACTTCACTCCATTGTATTTTTTCCCCTATTTCTCTATAAGTTATTGTTTTTCTCGTTCTAGTTAGTTATGTTATTGCACTACTATATAGGTTTAAGTTGTATTCGTTTGCCATTAAACACAAGCTTTATATATCATCAAATACAGAAAATGAATCAGATTTTTTATCTCTTCTCTGATATTCGGCTCTGATAACCTCGGGTATCATTTATAACTTATTTTAGGTAATTGTATATTGGTGTAGTAGACGTTTGTAATTATTGTTATTATTAGTAGTAGTACTGATAGATTACAAATGAATAATACAATTTATCTCAATAAATTTCATGTATGATTAACTTAAAAACGCGAGGAATAGAAATGTGATGCTCGCATTTGACATTTGCCTTCTGACAATAATACGAAACATAATAACAGATTATCTGAATCATTGAAATCTTCAATTTAGCGAAATATATTATGTCTGAATTAGCAGGCACAAACATATATCTTAGAAATTAGTTGGTGTTAAAATATAAGCCAGTTCTGTTAGAAATACCATTAAATAACATTATTACTTAATTCAAGACGTTACATCAAATATATTTTAAATATAAGTACACTAATACTTAATACCAAACAGTTTGTGCAATTTGCATTTTACAATGTTTATGCATTAAATATCTAACCAGATGCTAAAGTTGGCAACGTCAGGGTACTCCAAAGATGTTGATAACAGCTACAATGTTGATGGATGATGATTTAGTAGCTGTAATAAACTGGGCCAAATCCTGGTTAGTCACTTTTATTTCACAAAAACAAAATAACGGAAACACTGATTATATTGAAAAAGCAATATATAGGTATATGAAGGAGGTCTCATATTACAAACACGTGGGTATCATTATCTCCACGTCTATCTCGTGCACGGACATCAGGAATATTACTCTACAGGCAACATCTGCATTAAACAGGTTGACATCCTATAAATATAAATTAGACTAGCGTTCTCTGGAGTCAAGATACATATTATCTATTATACCATTGATGGAGTACGGTAACATTGTGTAGGCGGATTGGATCACAGGTGATCTCAAACCAATTAAAATCAATTCAAACAAACACAGCATCGTTTATAAAATTTCAGTGTGAGAGTGATAAAGAGAAGGGAGATACTGGACCACCCACTCACTCATACTCTTACTCACTCACTTGCTTCATATATCATCCATTGCTCTTAAAAACTTCAATTAATAGTGTGGACTAATAAATATCAAGTTTTCCATTTTCAATGTTGTTGCTGCGAATAATAGATTTTCCTGTTCTATGCTCAAATAGTTAATATTCAAAATTAGAATAAATTATAACATTTGTTTAAACCAATATAATATATATATATATATATATATATATATATATATATATATATATATATATATATATATATATATATATATATATATATATATATATAATCATTTTCATTCTAAATAACTTAACAATCGTGTCACACATCTATCATAGTATACTTTGTTACTTTTCATTGTAAAAGGAGTTTAGCTGAAATGGTGAAAGTATTTGTTTATGTTTGTTTATACCTTTATTTTTTACATACGGTATTAACCACATCTTGTAATCCTATAATTCATTATTAAGAACTTATTCCCAATGGGAATACAATGAACATAAAAATATGAGAAACTAAAATTAAAGAAATAGCATAGACATTGTGCCTATTTCGAGTATCTATTACTAACTATTGATAGCACATTTATTAGGTAATAATTAGTCATTCTACATCAAGTGGCTGTTAATTTAAAGTTAATAAAAACGTATCATACAGAAAGAACAGATTAATAATTCAATTAAACAAAACAATATATCTTGAAAATGAAACATATAATTGTTTAATTACAAAATTGCCGTAAAATGTGGTATTGGATATGTTTTTCAACAACACAAAGATAATGATTTGTTTATATTTGCTACTCGGTGCATACTGCCGCATGTGCGTATGTATGTGTATGTATGTATGTGTAAGTACTTCGTCAAACGGACTATGGTATATGCTTTCGCTTACACAAAGGTCAGTCTGATTTATCGTGTGACATTATCCTAGCGCGTGTGTATACACCACGTGAGTGCTCTATATGTTATAGAGATAGATCCGAGTCAAATGGCATAGTCTCTAACCAGAAAGGTCATATTTTATTGTGTGGGGATTTTAATGCCAGCAGTGGTGAGCTAGATGATTGTATAGTGGATGATGACATTGGGCACATGTATGATATTGACTGGTACCCAGAAGATCAGTTTTATGTAAAACGAAAATCCCATGATAAGGATAGACGTATCAATTATTTACTGGATATGTGTAAAACGTTTGGAATGCACATTTTAAACGGTCGATCTGATGGTGAGCCTGATGATGAATTTACTTTCTGCACATCGAACGGTGCAAATGTCGTGGATTAGGTTATTTCTTCAACAGACATATTTCCTTTGATACATCGATTACCGGTGAATGGTTGTGATGCATCAGATTAATTCCCACTTGTGGGCATTCAGTATCGTTTACCTGGCATACGCACACGGCATCCACTGGTCGGTAGGCCGAAGCTTTTATAAGTATTAGTGGTCCCCAGACAAGAGTGACTGATTCCGTGAGTTACTATTGGATTATGAAAGCTAGACGGTGATATGTGTAGGTGGCCCTATAAGAGTCAAAACCGGGTCATTGGTGATCATTCGCGGAACAACAGAGTGGTGGGACGATGAATGTCAACAGCAAAAACCCGCCAAGTATATATATATATATATATATATATATATATATATATATATATATATATATATTTGTGTGTGTGTGTGTGTGTGTGTGTGTGTGTGTGTGTGTGTGTGTATGTATGAATTGGTGTGTGGGGGGGTGTCTCGGTGTGTGTGTGTGGGTTTTAGGATACGTATATAGTAGAACTGGCTCAGAACATCAACATATCTAAACATCATTTGAGACCTCTACCTCCATAATAATAATTAATAAAAACAACACTATACATATACCAATCTAAATATAAAATGCTCTACACCTCCATATATTGATACATATATGCGTAGATATACCCACGTGTCTGGCTTACTCATTAGCCTGTGGGACCCAGCTAATTCGCTTTTCGGAAGCGACAAATATATCACGCCTACAGAAAAGCGAATACATGCATGCTACATTAAAATGCGGAAACATTTTGTACCACGGCTCGCAGTAACCAAGACGTGCTTGTGGTTCAACGGCGAGTTACTACATACATGAAATAATTACATTAACACCACAGTTCGCATTCAACAGTAACTGACTGTGGTCCAAAAGAAACCTATATGAACCGTATCGATAGACGCGTCATACTGGTCTGACTCTAACATGAGTGAAAAGCTGGGTCTTTTGTAGACTCTGGGCTCCTTATCCAACATTACAGTTTGACGATGTACACAAACTCCATATGGAAGCAGTGAAGTGGTTTAGCTCAAAATGCAAAGTAGCAATACTATACAATGGAACATTATTGGACCAGAACGAAATATCGTTTCAAACCTGACTAAATACGATGACTTACTCAAACCTAACAGCTAATCCTCGTACGTTTCTGTTCATCACGCAGTCACAGAGACTACAGAAGTATACGTCGATCATATATCATTGTATAAATGAATAGGTAGTTTGGCCACACCATATAAGATGACAGCAATACAGATTCTACATTAAACATAACAAAGCTAAAATAGTTAAGAATGTTGTAATAACGACATAACTTTCTTACATGGATGTAATAAGGAATCTGGATCTAAATAGGTCTGATGTCTAGAATAGGCCATGTGTTTTAAGATACATATATAGTGGCACTGGAGCATAATATCAACATCTCTAACCATCCTCTGAGACTTCTACCTCCAGCAATCTAAATAAAAACTAAACTATACATACATCAACCGAAACCTAAAATTATCGAGACCTCCACATATCGATACATATATACGTATACTATGCATGTGTCTTGGCTACTCATCAGCCTGTGGGGTACAGCTAATTCGTTTACGTACGTGAAAAATATGTCACGCCCACAGGAAAGCGGCTACATGCAGGCTATGTACAAAAAGCGGAAGCACGTAAAAACATACCATTTGATACCACAGCTCGCAACAAACAACACGTGCGTGTGG
>JAODUP010001563.1:0-12500 GCA_025642065.1 Paralvinella palmiformis
CAGTAGGAAAGGAATAATTGTCTCCTTTCTATTGTTTTTAGTAATTTTATAATATAACAAATAAATCAATATCTTTATTGTTACATTAAATTATTATTATCCTGATGTCATTAGTTAGGTGGGAATAATTCATCACCCGCATACAGGAGTGAATAAGTAATTAATTCCACGTGTACCATATGGCTTAGAAGTAATTGTTTCGATACAAATATGTACAAATAAAGGCATATGTAGGATTCGACCTCGATATCAACGTTTACTGAAAATCTGCTATTGAAATTGGAGAAAACTAAGACAACATGAAACGGGTTATTTGGTAAAGCAAATAGTATCTGTATTTGGCCAAACTCAAACACCGACAGTCACACACATACAGACACATATTATTAGTCAAATCGACCAATTTAAAACAACATGTGTCAGAATAGGCATATGAACATGGCCTATGGCCACCCCATATAGCTTTTAAACGTGAATTGTTTAACATATGGCGCTTCATTACGAATATATTATTACCTGAGCTACATTTCTGCATCTCTTCATGAAACCATTGGATCTTAAATGTTTCACCGGATAGGAATAGAAACATTTATGCAACTATTTTTAGGATGAATCTTCAAAATATTATTTAAATAAATATCATAAAATTATTATAAACTAATAAACGTTGTTAATCTTTAATACCCGAAATGTTGTTAACACTATACATTGTCAAGTGATTGTGAAGTATCAGTGAATAATAATGCCTCGCTTGTTTGCCATAGTACTGTGAAAGTATTCGTGGATGAACAATAGTAGTAACTTGTGTTCTCATTTATTATGAAATATCAGAATATCATTAGCAGTCCAGGTTCAGGGTAATTATGTATGCATGATTCCCAGGTTTATGTAAAGTTATATTGTGTAATAGTTAATTGTATTCCTAGTATAACCTAAAATAGTTTCTAGAATTAATATTTTGACCAATATTTAACAGATTATATATATATATATATATATATTATATATATATATATATATATATATTATATAGACATATTATTTGGGGTATTATTATTATTATATTACATACTAATTCTAAGATACTAATTCTTACATACTAAATTTCAAGTTCAGTTTTATTCAAAATATAAAGATCTTTTTTTGAACGCACTCCCAATTAATTTGCAGCGTTTAGATCTTATAAGCTCCCAAATGCTGACGACAGTCATATTCGTTTGAGACTGGCAGACTATTTAATTACCATAACGCATACGTGTATAGCAAATTTGAGAACACCCAGGACAAGTTTATAGCTGGCTAGAAAAATGTCGACTCAGTAATTGAATATATATTGTATTCGAGATCTCGGCCGTCAACGTGACTGGAGTGTAAGCTATTACTGTGTAGTTGATAAACATTCTATCTATTCCGCCATATTGCTAACACTGCAGCATGAAAATAGCCCTAGAATAATGAGAAATCCTATGGCATTAAATAGAGTATAATAAAATTAAAATTACATTCATACACATACATACACCCACACACCCGGGTCTGCTTACTCAGCAAATGAAAACAAGATCAATCCTTCAATAAGTATTATCAATCAATCAATCAATCAATCAATCAATCAATCAATCAATCAATCAATCGTTCGAATTTCATTCAATGTATCAATGAACTTATCAGTGCAAACATATTGACACAACCTAAAAAAACATATAATCTGGCAGATCACTGATAACCCATTGTTAGTCATGATTGTTCAGCGTAATTGTAAATATAGGCTATTGAATACTATGAGAATATTATGTCGGTAACTCTGATGAAATCCCATAGGCGCTTCCCTGGCTTAATTGGTAGCGTGTTGAACCACAGATCACTATCACCTGTGTTCGAATCTCGGCGTGAGGATGTCTGAAGGTTGTTTCATCTTTGACTTCGCTTCATTGCCTTCGGAGGTCGCTCGCCCCATTTAGCCTACACCAATCATCATAATTATCATCATCTGATGATGATGCGCCGTGATATCATTGAAGTCTAGTAGTAGTTTTCGTTAGTAAATATTATTTCGTTTAATCGAACGTTGATATGCTGAACATAAGGCTTGATGAATAAAGACAACACACCTTTATTTGTTAATGTCAATAATAACTGCCATATAAAACATATCGTTAACTAACTTATGATGACAACCGGTAACTTAAATGGCCATGATTGATAAATTTATGGCAAAATGGGGGAGGTCTTCTCTATATCATAGAATGGGAGTCATCTTAAGTAAATGGCTTTACAAGTGTTATACACGAATGGGATAATTTAACAAACCACTAAATATACAAATACGCATGTATGGCTTCCATCAAAAGAACTCTAATGTTGACCAGTATATAGCTCATATACTTTGATTTAAAGGGTTTCGCGGTATGGATACTGTTATAGATATTATTTTCACTAACTTCTTTCTATAATTATAATGAGTTAGACTATGGATCAGTTACACAGGTTACGACCCCATGGTAGTAATGCCATTTGCTTAGCGAAGGCACCCACGCAGTGGAAAACATCCAAAGCAGATGCAGTCTGATGCAAGTGATCACTGGGCCAATAACGTCATATGATGGCACAGCTGAACAAAATATAAGTATTGGACATATAAATTATCAGTCGATTTGAAATACATCTGATGAAATATCTGAAGTTTCTAAGGATATGGATCTTGATACCCTTGTCATTACAGAGACTTGGCTGGCTGGTAATGTTTCAGTCCAAAAACGTTTTGGTGATGGAAACGGCATTCTTCTCCGTGATTCTTTGAAGTGTTAAATCCATTTCCGCTTTCAGGTTATTACCAACTGACTTTTGTATCTGGGGGGGGGGGGTAAGTGTTCGTGTAGCTATCACTACCGATTACATCCCACTAAAAATGTCCTGAAAGCAGCAGAAATATCGTTTTCTCTGCTAAATCTGAATATTATAATGACAAAGCTAAATCTAAGGATTCCTTTCAGTGTTGCGAACAAAGTATTACATACCTCAGATAAAGATGAGGCCCATTGCTTTAATAACTACTTCTGTCAAAATTATTAAATATACATAGTGGGTTCCATTCCAGAAGTTTTTTAAATGTATAGCTATTATAATCCCGACGTGTCATTCGCAGTATCGGAGATATGCCTGAAATCCGCTGTTCTCGACTATGTGTCAAATAGATCAAGTGGATAGGCGCCTTAATTTAGATCCTACCACACCTAACTGCATATAGTTAGTGACGCTAAATTAGGCGTGAATGAACGTTCCCTTAGTGATGAACGGAAACGTATGAGGATTAGCTGTTAGGTTAGAGTAATTCATAGTATTTACTCAGGTTTGAGACGATATTTCCTTCTAGTCCAGTAATAATCCATTGTGCGGTATTGCTACTTTGTTTTTATTTTAGTTAAATCACTTCTGTGAGTCCATACTGAGTTAGTGTACATTCTCTTTGCTATCAACAAACTGTAATGTTTGTTAACACACTGAGGCTATATATAGGGCTTGAATGTTCACTTAGGTTAGAGAAGAACTTCGACGCCAGACCAGTCGGACGTGTATTGATACATGGTTCATATAGGTAGGATTTATTCAATTATTCGAACCCAGAATAAAGCTGAGGTCAGCATCTGAGGTGTCGAAATGCTTTATATACAGGTTTCTTTTGGACCACAGAAAATTACTGTTGAATGTAAACTGTGGTGTCAAAATAGTTTATGATATGTATGTAGCAAGTCACCATTGAACCACACGCACGTGTTGTTTGTTGCGAGCTGTGGTATCAAATGGTATGTTTTACGTGCTTCCGCTTTTTGTACGTAGTCTGCATGTAGCCGCTTTCCTGTGGACGTGACATATTTGTCGCGTACGAAAAGCGAATTAGCTGGTTCCCACAGGCTGATGAGTAGACCAGACACATGCTTAGGTATACGCACACATTTATCAACATGTGGAGGTATGGAACATTATATGTTTAGATTAATGTATGTATATTTGTATTTAGATTTATGGAGGTAGGTCTCGAAGGATGTTTAGATATGTTGATGCTCTGTGCCTGTTGCCTCTTTATATGTACCCTAAGACATACACATACACACACACACGCACACACACACACATATACTAGTTTAGGTTTGTTAATGTTTTGATTATTATATTATCAAAGTAATCAGCCGCTGTAAATATAAATATTACATTATCAACCACATTTTGTTGTAGATAGCAGTGATGAACCACATCCTGGCCCTTGAGGACTGGTAGCAGGATGTGCCATGCGGGCTCTTGGATTGACAGGTCGAGCTCAGCCTCGTGATGCTTTTGCATCTGCCGCTGTCTCTTTGGGAACACGCAATGACCGTGTGTCCCCTTTATTGAGACGACCACACCGAAAAACTGTCTTGACTTGTTTTATGATGATGCATTACGGGAGTTACTTGTTAAGATGACCAACAGGAACGCTGAAAGCAACAGACTGGCCAGGAATCGCAAAGGAGTGTAGCAGCCAATTGATCGTCGTCGGGTGCAAACATTTTTTGGACTAACAATTGTGACAGGCATTGTTGGAATACCTAGGTTGGCCATGTATTGGGAATAAAAACATCTACTAACCAACACATCTAAAATTACAAATAATAGAAAGTTCGCAGTTTTGTCGAGCACATCAACATGAACTTTGTGGACAATACAGTGGGATGCCAAATCTCAATCGACGAGAGTTTGATCCCCTTCAAGGGGAGGCTGTAATTCCGCCAATTCATACCCAGCGAGCGAGCGCGTTTCGGTATCATGTGATTGGTGCAGGTAGATGCAGCAAACAGCTTTTACCGGACGTGATTATTGGTTTGCTTAATTTGATTGAGTATATAAAAGCTGAGTCTGCAAAATCTGCTAGGATAGTATACTAAGATTTTATGATCCCTTCTTTATTTTGTATGATATTTGTACACCTAATTTACATCACGAAATCACTGTTCTGGCCATCAGGATGAACTAAAATGCCAGTCCAGCGGATTTGTTTAGGTGAATCAGATCAAAGATTTCTAATGATTAAGAAAACGCATTAGACTTCTTCAGAAAAGAAAGGGGACAAACATGTCGTCCAGGTTACTTTGTGGTATGCTATATCAAGATTAAATGAACAAGCATTTGTATAACAGTCAATTTTAGCAATATCTTGAAATACTGTAGATAAGATCTGGTTACTGTTTAGTCAGTTTTGGCAAATCAGCTTCTAACTGAAGGATCCTTACATTATTCAAATGCTGTTTCATATAATTATAATTTAGTCTAGCTGCTATTTATTCTGCACATCATATTTAGGAAGAGGTACAAAACCTAAATAAAATGAGTAACTGAACCATATAATGGGTCGTGAGAGTTGGGGTTAAGGTTGCATCATCCCATCAGTCTCCCATATTTAGCTAATAACGGCCGACCACCAGAAATCCCTCACAACAGATGAGAATGGGGAACACATCCTGATAAAGCAGATCAAACCTGTAGCCCAGTACAAAGATTATTTTATGTATGGATGTATAGAGCACAAGCATAAAATAGACTCCGAGGCTCTTCCATTAAGCCGGATAAAAGTTTGGCTACATAATATCAAAGAAAAGTTTCCATCATTACTTTCTAGGACAACTTGCTTCCTTTGGATCTCATATAACTGTCGTTCTCTTTGTAAAGATGGCAACCTTTCAACTGAGTCATAATGGAACCCAACGTGTTGCTCCTAGCATAAAAGTCGGGGCCTCTTTATAATTTAGGTAGCAGTCATCATCTAAGACGGTTGGTTCGATACAGGGTTGGGGCGATTACAGGACCAAGATAATGAATTACGATTACTTAAGAATACCATGATTACGATTATGATTACATTCAGAATGAATGTAATCAATTCTGAATTGCGATTACATAGTAAAGTAATCATGATTATAATCACGATTACAATGTCTATAACACTAACACGTATTTGATTCTTCATCAATATTCAATCAGTGAATTGTATAATATCGATATAGACATGCTACAATGCTTATATGTTTCTATGTAAGAACCAGATGCATTTTATGGTATCTTCTTCAACTGACAATGTACAACAGACTATGATGCCATTGTACAGCACTATATTTGCTAATATTTCAGATATCAATATTAAACTTAGAGCTGAGGACAAAGTAATGGATTTGCCATGAATGCACATATATTTACAGAGCTGACTCAGATTAGTGCAAACAGGGATTAGTGTAAACAATATCAATGGAATTGTTTGAATATTTACTAAATGTATATTTGGTAGGGAAATGCATCATATGTGGTGTGACTACAGCTATATAAGGTCTATGGAATATATAAGAAAATTACAATATAGTCAAACCCCCAACTCCGACTCGCTTTGTAAGGTGATCATCTTTTGAATTATCTATCCTAGGTCCAGCTATGTCCAGTTTGTACTATGGCATTCAAGACTAGCTCTAGTCTGCTTGTCATAAATAACATTTAAGAACGTTATTACTACATTAAGTTTGAATAGCAGACATCAGGTCTGGTTTGAAAATGTTAACACAGTTTTAACATTACTGAAACTATGACGCGCTATTACGGTCTGCTTCATCACAGATGTCAGTCTTTTAATAGCAATTAAAGCTAACAGTTTTAATAGTAGTCCCTTCATTATGCCTGCCCGTTGTACAAACTGTCTTTTGAAGAAAGTGATAATTGGGTTATATAGTTTATATAGTATTGCTTTGAAGAAATATACAGCAATTGAAACATAGCTATAAATAGGGCTGCTTAGATAATCAATCTAAACATTGATACAACTGCCGTGATCTGACTTGGGTATTCTACTCTCAAACTCCACGACTGTAGATGATTCTCTTTTTGTTTGTGCTTGGCGGCTTAGCGACTGGTAAGATGTATCAGCAAGAAAAGTCGCCACTCTGGATTTAGTCCCTGAAGAAACGTCCAGAGTTTGAATTCACGGTTCGAGATTGACTGTGCCTGTGCCTTATTATACACGGCTAAAACACACACACACGGGCAGACAGAAACACACACACACACACACACACACACACACACACACACACTCACACACATACACACACACACACACACACACACATATATATATATATCTATATATATATATATATATATATATATATATATATATACATATATATATATATGTGTGTGTGTGTGTGTGTGTGTGTGTGTGGTGTGTGTAAAATTAGAGCATCCGTCATATCACTCAGGTGAAATAGGCAATTGAGTCTAGTAGTAAAAACAATTCGTTCATTCGAATATTTGCTCACTCACTCACTCATCAATTCACCCAAGCAACCATCTACCCATTCACAGACTAACTACGATACAAATGGGAAACAAGACTCGTCTTAGTGTCTTCAAACATTATTCCGGTTAGTAGACGTCCCACAGATAATGTTTAATATTAACAGTTGATTTGTATCATACAAACAAACATAAATACACGATACAGGAACAAATAACACGCATATTCATAGAGACTGTAAAGCCTCTGATCCATCGACTCTTGTATCTCTGAATTGTCGATCAGTAAAGAACAAAGCTATGTCCATTTGGGACTTCATTATATCAAACGGTGTAGATAGTTTGGCTATAACAGAAACCTGATTAGGAACTATTATTGGTGATCATGTGCTATCTGATCTTATTCCCTCTGGATATGACATTCTCCACACCGCTCGATCAGGATCATGTGGTGGAGGTGTAGCTGTAGTGTTTAAACAAGGACTAGATATGGAGAATATATTTTCAACCACGACTGATGTACACGCATACACCCATTTCGAACACCTGGATTGTTATGTGAATACTGGTGACAAACCATTTAGACGGTAGTTTATATATCATCCTCCGCTGTCCAAGCAGAATGGTTTCACAAATACAGTGTTCTTTGATGAATGGACTTACTATCTGGATGAACTGGCTGTTGCACCACAACAGTTAATTAACACAGGTGACCCGAACTTTCACCTTGACAAACCATATTCACCTGATATCCATCAGTTCTCAGGATTATTAGAGTCACATGGTTTAGTTCAGCACGTAAGAGCTGGCACACACATTCAAGTTCATACTTTGGATATACCGGATTTTATCAAGAATATTGACTCACCCCCTAGCTTGCAATGTACATCTGGATCCGTGGACGATCTCATCTCCGCCTATGATTCTGGCATTAGGAGACTGACAAACAAACTTGCCCCATTGCAGGTTAAAACAATAACTATGAGACCAAATGCTCCTTGGTACGCAGAAGATATCTGCGAAGCCAAACACAAGCAGAGAAAAGCTGAATGACTCTGGAGAAGAACAAAACTGACTGTATATCACCAAATATTCAAGGAAGAATGTCCTAATGCCATTACCCTACTTATCAAAGCCAAGAAGGAACACTACTCCAACAAGATAGTAAAGTGCGGTACTGAAGCAGTTGTTCAAGTTAGCCAAGCACTTAATTACCTAGTTGTCCATCAGATAGGGATTTGGCTAACAAATTTGGTGATATTTCGTAAACAAAATCACTACACTCACAGACAACATCAGTGCTGTGAACAATACCACAAATGAGAACATTGTGATGACTGCTGTTATCAAATTTAACGGTCAAGCGATGACGACCTTCACACCTGCTACGCAAGAGGAAATCCGAAAAAAACATTCTGAATGCCCATCAAAGTCCTGTGAATTAGACCCTCTCCCTACACATCTTCTGAACGACTGAGTCCAAGGTTCCTATAAGCTTCAAGAAGGTCCTCGTGCGACCACTATTGAAAAAAAAAAGTTTAGACAATGAGGTTTTAAAGAACTACCGACCTGTTTCTAACTTGCGCTATCTGTCAAACAATCCTTGAGAAAATTGTGGCTAAACGTCGCGAGCAGTATGCCAATGCTCACCATCTACATGATAACCTCCTGTCTGCTTATCGCTCCTGTTACTCCACAGAGACGGCTCTACTTAGGATCTATCATGATATTACCATGGCTCTCGACAACAAGTGTACGGCAGTGTTAGTATTACTGGACTTATCCGCCCAATTCGATATGGGATATGTAATGATACTCTCAACTGGATTCAGTCCTATCTTAATAACAGAACCCAGTGTGCGGCTGTCGGATCATGTACATCTACTGACAACCATCTGAATTTCGGGGTACCACAAGGTTCTGTCCTTGGACCACGCCAGTACTCTCTATACTCCAAACCGATTGGTGAAATCTGTCGTCGACACAACCTACTATAACATTGTTACGCAGATGACACTGAGGTATTCATGGTAATTCGGCCTGCTGACCCTTGGGATAACCTTGCTACCAAAATGGAAGCCTGCCTGGCAGACATTATCTTATGGATGAGTTCCAATATGCTGAAACTAAACCAGGATAAAACTGAACTGATTGTTTTCTCATCAAAGCACCAAGTTAAGAAAACTCAATATTTCCATCTAACAGTTGGTGATAGTGTTATTAATGCTGTGCATTCTGTGAGGAACCTAGGGGTGTATCTGGATAGCTCACTTACCATGGACAAATAGGTCAAGGCTGTTTCCATGGCCTGTTATTACCAGATACGCAACATTGGCTGCATCAGCCAGTTCATAACAACACATGCCTGCAAAACGCTAATCAACCCTTTGGTTACTTCTCTCGCCTTGATTATGGCAATGCCCTTCTATATGGTATCGCCAAATTGTTAACAGCTCGTGTACAGGAGTATAAAACAGTTCTGCTCGTCTAATTACCCGCACTCGGAAGATGGAACACAACACTCCAGTGTTGAAATCCCTACATTGGCTACCAGTGGTGTACATACCTCTGTACAAGCTCCTCATGTATACATACAACACGCTTAATAGCATAGATCGTCTATATCTGGAGGAACCTGTGAACCCTACCATCCAAGACGTTCACTGAGATCGGAGTCAGGTTGCCTGTTATTCGTGCCAAAGACACTTACGGCAACCTATGGAAATCGCTGTTTCAGCAAGTCGGCTGCCTCCCTGTGGAACAATTTACCAATGATAACTAGGCAGTCCAAGTCCCTCAACTTGTTCAAGAAGAATGTTAAGACGCATTTCTTTGACATTGCATATTCATAGCCATGTTTTAACGTCTAAATTGAAAGTTGTTTATAATGTCTTAAAGTCTATACTTGGTATATGTTTAACTACTTCTTTTATCTGTAAAGCGCTTTAGGGTAATTTTAATCCAATTATATACAGCGCTATATAAAATGTTGTATAATAATAATAATAATAATAATAATAATAATAATTAAAATTATAAATCTCTATTCATTCTTATAGAATTAGTAATATATATAATTATAATCATTAGAGCTAATACTGAACATTGGGACTCCAGTAATAATATATATCATTATCATTTTGATCATCATTATCACATTCAATATCACAGAAATCTTATTATCAATAGTAACCACCAAACCAGGTTTTTCTACGTTAATTTAATTTATTCAAAAAAATCAAAGAATTACTCAAACATCAGCATGATCCGGATTCTAACTCACAACCTGGATATTTACAGCGTATTGCTTTTCGGATCCAGACAACATTGTATTATATTTAGTGAGGAATAAAGGGATTATACAAGATACTTATTCCAGTAATTATTTAGAGATTAATTTTACTAGTTTTATTAGTCCTCTCACCTGTATATGAGACCCATATTTTATATAAAATAGTCTTATTTAATTTGATAACATGTAAATACAAATATAGGTTTCAGTGTTAGAGGTACATAAGTATTAAGTTTATACAAGAATAAGTAACATTTTGTTTTCTGCTAAAATGAATTTCAATTATATTTTAAATCAATATATGTCGCATAATAAAACAAATTGTTGACATCCATCTATCAACGATACTGAAAACGAAGCATATTATCTCATACAGTAGGGTCTTAATTTGCTGCTATTGCTCGAAGATCCATATTATTAAAAATAAGGGATGATGGATGCAATTAACCTGATAACTGTATATATATATATATATATATATATATATATATATATATACACACACACACACACAATATATATATATATATATATATCAGTTCGTTGCTGTGTGAATCTCTCACTGGTTTCGCATGGATATTAAAGTTCCTAGACTAATCATTTCATTGTTTTTTCATGGATATTTCATTTCTTATTGTAACGGCCCATTTAGCCTAAGATGTGTAAAAGAGTGGCCGTGAAACACCAATCGTCATCATCATAATGTTTAGTGTGACCATTTCACAGAACGTCATATTTAAATTGATATGTAACAATAAAGCTCATACAATAGTTTACACCAACCATAATTATACGTCTGCCCCCAGTAATAAAAATAAAACCCCTAAATATATTTGATAATAATGTGTGTAAGTCAACGACAAATGCTCATTTTATGTAGCACCTAATAATGTATTAGAAAAGCATTTTAATAAGCTCTTAATGTACCATTTTACTCATTTCTGCAGGTTGCTTCATATTTGACTTCGCTTCATTATCTGTAGAGGTCGCTCGGCCGATTTAGATTATATTAACATTACCATGCGCTCAAAAATGGTCATTAAACAATTATCATCATCTACTGTACAACATTAAAATCGTGAATGATATAAATAATATAAGAAACACGTAATGATATAATTGTTCCACCCCCTCCAAAATAAGAAGACAAACAAACAATTTACGTAATATGGGCAGGATTTCACGAATGTAATTTACTCGCAGGTCCAATAAATAGTTCAATTATCCAATCCCACCAATTTATGACTGGTCTCTGGCACCATGTTCACCACACACACGAGTAAAATATGTATACAGTTACAAGATGAGTTTGGCTTAATCTCACGTTAGTAGCATATAATATTACCCGTTTATTATAGGCTACACAGGTTTTTAATATTGCCCACTGAACACGACATCACCAGTCTTTAACATACTTTTTGCATCTAGTTTGACATTACCTAGATAGCCAAAATACTTCCCTTCTATTAACATGGTAAACAATCTGTAATAATGGTTATGGTATGGTTATTTCCTAGCACACCACGCCCATCACAATGTAACGACACGTGATTACATATTTCAGCGAATCAAAGAGAGAAAACTAGCTCCGTTCTCTTCGAGTGTCAATCACCAAACAAAAGGCCGATTATTAGATCGTTTCTAGCTCAGAGTAGACCAGGAGTTCAACATCCTGATCGTTCCAACGCCTCAAATGACATGCGATATTCCTTCATTTTCATTGGCTGACTCCATCTCACCGGGCACACATTCGACAACTGACAAAAACTGACAAAAACTACAGGATGTCACATTGAAAACGGCATCAACCGGGTGTCTAAAATCATATTTTCACCAAGTTAGCGAACGCTAACATCTATTTACCTTTCTGTGTATTTATCTCTCTCTTTCTCTCTCT